>OW203722.1:14386795-14537285 GCA_934045075.1 Yponomeuta sedellus | reverse complement strand
GAAAAATGGAAGAGGTGAACGTGTCAGTAGAAGTTGTTAATATTTTGAAATATTGGTACAGTTGTCAGCAAAATTGTGTGAAGTGGGGCGACTCGTACTCAAGGCCTTATAAACTGGAATGCGGAGTGAGACAGGGGGGGTTGACCTCGCCAAAATTATTTAATTTGTATGTGAAAGCTCTGATCGTCGAGCTCAGCAGCGCCAGAGTCGGTTGTCATGTTGATAACGTATGTATGAATAATTTAAGTTACGCAGATGACATGGTGCTGCTGGGCCCGACTGTCAGAGCGCTTAGGAAGCTACTAAGTATCTGTGAAACGTACGCCTCTAGTCATGGACTTGTATATAATGTGAACAAAAGTGAATATATGCTGTTTAAGTCACGCGGTAGATGTCGTGACATTGAAATGCCCCCCCTGAAGCTAAACGGCAAGTTGCTTAATAAAGTTAAATATTTCAAGTATCTGGGGCACTATATCACTGACGACCTGAAAGATGACATGGACATTGAACGGGAGCGCAGGGCATTATCAATGAGAAGTAATATGCTGGCCCGCAGGTTTGCACGGTGTACAAACAGTGTTAAACTGGCTCTCTTCCAAGCATACTGTACAAGTTTCTACACCTGTAGCCTGTGGATATATTATACTCGCAAATCCTGGGATACTCTGCGTATCCAGTATAATTATGCTTTCAGGATGTTGTTGGGGCTACCTCGGTATTGCAGTGCATCGGGCATGTTTGCGGAGGCGCGTGTTTATGACTTCCACGCGATCCTTCGCAACAGATGCGCATCGTCTTTATATAGGATCCGAGCCGGCTCCAACACTATCCTGAAAGCTATAGCAGAGAGGATGGATAGCCCAATAATTAAACACTGGGACTCCGTTTTGTGCAAACCAAAGTATAAGTTTGGAGTTGAAATTAAAAATTAAAATTTAAATTTCAACTCCAAAATTTATGAATTTAATTAAATATTTTATTTTATAATTTATGTATGGCTCTCACTAACATATTTAGTTTTATACTGAGTGTCATATTTACTAACAATCTATGGATATTTATCCAAAATAAAGAAATACAATTACAATTAATATTTATTTCCATTTTCATACATTCCGTATGCACGAATACTTGAAATAGACCGCCTTATTGACTAACCAAATATGCATATACAATTCAATATTCAATACCATCCGTTACTCGTACTAGTCTCTGCAGGTCTGGCATTATTTATTCGATAAGCTGATACGATTACATGATTTAAGATTCCTGCATTTTACACGAGTCCTGCTTTTGTTGTGTTAAAAACTATATTGATTTCATTTCAGTGTCCACTCCCAGTGAAATGGCTGGCCATCGAGTGCATGACAGACAGCATTTTCTCGACCCAGTCGGACGTGTGGTCCTTCGGCATTGTACTGTGGGAAATATTCTCGCTCGCTAAGAACCCTTATCCAAACATCAGCCCGCAGAACTTAATACAATGGTTACGAGAAGGGTAAGTTTATATTATGCGTATTAACCTCCTAAGCCCTGGCATCCTATACGTAACACATCAAATATAACTTTAATTCACACTCAACGAACTTTAATTTAGGGTCTGTAAAACTGTTTGTCCTAGGTCCAATATTTTTTTAAATATTTTTGTAGATAAATGTTTTCTTTTTCTAAATCTACATAGTTTTAGAAGATTCGGATTAATTTATTCCTCCAGGAGTTAGGAGCTTACAGCGGTAAAATTTAACTACCAATAATAGAAATCCTGGGTCTGCCGCTGGAGGTCACTTTGATTCTTACAAATGACTTCAGTCTGGGCGTAATTCCTTGATTGTGATGCCATTGCCGGACTATAGCAAAGGGCATTCTTGAATCGAACTAGGGCAAGTGATCGTGTTTTGTGTAAGTTATTATTAGAGTAAATGTATAAAACTAGGGCTGGTTATCTGCCTACTTTATTTGAGTTTGCTTTAATTAAATCAAGTGATCGTAATGCTTCCACCATATTTTCAATCAACCAAGGAAACTTTGAGGGTGTTTCTGGTTGTGTATAATTTGTGCTACAATCGAGCTATTACTTTCAGAAACCGCCTATCAAAGCCCACATACGCGAACGAGGACCTCCACAAGATAATGAAGCAGTGCTGGCTACAGGATCCTACAAAACGACCTACCTTCGGGCAGTTACAAGAGATTATCGGGACCTACCTCGAGGATAAAGTTAGAAATGTAAGTGTTAGTCACACCTAGAGAAAGCCCAAAATTTCTCATATTGTGAGAGCGTTAAATTTTTTAAAATAACTACACTATCAACTACACAGACATCATGTCAGTCTTGCATTACGTGCACTCTATTCTTCTCGGCTGATCCCGGTAACATCGAAATCTGCCTTATTGGGGCTCAAAAGGTTTGGTCAAACATGATATGTCTTTGTATGTCCCCACTGCTGGCACTGGCACGGGTCTCTTCCTGCATCGCTGGTCAAACATGGACCTTATTTTTGTAACCTGTACGAGCGGTTACTCCTTTAGAATATGTTTAATTTTTATTCCCAATCTAAGCCGTCAGGCCTTTTTTGTCCTCTGCTACACTGCTGGGGACATGCCTACCCAAGGCAAATGTTATAAATTAAATTAAATATGATAAAAAACGTGACTGGTAAGTATGCCATGTACAATCAACAATTTTTTAACAATCTTCGACTGTAGCCTATCGTACCATTTCAGGGTGTGCACTGCAGTGGGACGCCTGTAGGCCTTCTCTCAGAGAGAGAATATAGGCTTAGTTACCAAGCGTGCCCACCGCGGATTATGAATTTTAAGCGCCGAAGTATTTGAACACCTCAGGCACTCAGGCTTTCTCACGATGTTTTCCTTCACGGTTAGCGAGTACCTTCGACTTAAGTCGTTAAAAATGGCTGGTTTCAAATAGATGATAAAAATATAAATTGTGCCTGTTTCTAGCACTACATCGACTTGAACTCGTCATGCATGGAGAAAAACGACGCGATGCGGGCGGGCGGGCTAGAGGACTACCTAGCGATGGTGTCGGCGCCTGACTACAATAACATGGTCACCCCAAACCCGCATCACTACGTCAACGATCCCAACATCAACATATTCCTGTCGAGGCCCGTCGAGCAGTTGCAGCATGGTAACACTTTTCGCTATTTTATGATGTTAAGTGCTTTTACTTTTTCCTGTTCGCTATTGGTGAAGGGTCGACAGATCGCGATACTTCTTTCTGTGCTTTGCCAAACGAAATTAATTTGGCCAGCATTAACTGGCATTAACCTCTTGAAGGTTTCTCAGCCATATATATTTTTTCATCATGCATCTTTTTCCGTTAGGTACTCCGTTGTGATTTGTGCACAATAACTATAACCTTGTGCACAAATCACTTGGATATCGACAAACATGACCTATCATGGTCATGATATTATTTTTTTATTTACCTAATACCCCTCATACATATTCATATGCTCGTCACCCAACAGTCACAATCTATTCCAAATAAGAGTCTTCAGTTGTACCACAACTTAGACATGGCCAGCTGTTAATTAATTGGATGTCAATTCAGAACATTCCATCAATTTAATTATAAATATACTTAAAATAATAATGGATGCCCACGTCATCAATATCAAAGATGAGACTATCTATATTGTTTTATTGGACAACAAGAATATCACTAAGAAGGATCCTCTATTAGGTACAGAAACCTTGGAACTGAGGGCGTTATGAGTTGCGGCACTTCGTATGGTAAAGAGATTGATTTTATGCACGAGTATTGTTGGTTTTGTGTAATGGCGATTTAAAACTCACACGTAGCTGTTGTTTCTGTGTATGGATTGTCTCTAACCGTTGACAAAGGACGAGTTATTTGTGCTAACTTCAAACACACACTGTTAATAAATAATGTATCTTGTGAATTTATCCAGGATTTTGAGTTTTATGTTTTAACAACCTAACATAAAGATGGTGAGTTAATGATTGATTTTAATTTCAATCAATTCTATTCGTTACAGACGACGAAGGCTATTTGCAAATGAGCCCAGCGACGAATCCGCAAATATTCAGCCCACGCGTTCCAGGAGCTAAATTCGACTTCAACGTCCGGTCATTGAGCCCGCGGGTTGACTCCCACTCTGAGCTGACGCCCATGCTTACGCTTAACAACCTGCCCGCTCGCGGCGGTTCAGAATCAGACCAAGAGGGAAACACGTCGCCCTACCTCAACATGCAGCTCTGCCCACGAATAGAGGAAGAAGCTGACGAAGTCTTTGAGACAAAACTAAACAACGCAAAGAACGTGACCCAGAACACAGCAGTCACCAACCCGACCTACATTACCTTCGATATCGATCTCGAAACGAAACCCCAGGATATTAAAAATAATTACGTTAATATGAGTGTACCAAACGGTCTAGTCAAGTAAATAGAAAGTAACATAGGAATTATTACGAATTTCACAAGTCAAATGTTGACTTCTTATAATTGTACCACTGTACCGATTATAGACGATTTACAAAAAAGTAACTCTTAGGTATAAATTACGATTTGATATGATGAGTTAACCGCATTTGTTTAATTAAAAAAAATGATCTCCAAATTTTTGCAATGTATGAGCAGTACCAATGCTATTTTGAAGCTCCATGGAATCGATATGAGGCCAGAAAAAGATGTGATATTTTCATTAGTTCGTCATTAGAATGTGAATTTTCTTAAGGATTCTACCCCAGTTCTACCTATGCAGTATTTTTGTGTACAGTATCAACTATCAGTTCAACAGCATTCCTTTCACGATTTAAAGAATGGAATCTTTGTCTATTTAGTGGAAAGACACAGTAGTAACTGTTTATTTAGCGTAGTAAGAACAATAACATAAGGTTTTCTATTCAGCCCAGTCAAATTAAGAGTTATGATTGCCCTGTTTAGTAACATTTGTACATAGCTTAATATTTTTAACTTTATCTTTCTGCCATAATAATGTAGTAAATGCTTATTTGTATTCATCATCTATTTTCTTATAGAATAAACTAATTTGTTATTTATTACGTCAGTACAAATAAACTTTACTGTAATAGTTATTTCTATAAGAGATCGAATATTTTGTAAAGTATTTTTTAATAAACAAAATGCCATAATGCTTATTGGAATACTGAGAAATGTTTAATATAAATGTGATATTAAATGTTTGTTATTATTTTTTTATTTCCTCAACTTAGTATGTATCAAGGTACCAAGCATCGCAGTACCGGGAATATATTAACAAAAAGGCAGTCTACATTTCAATAGTTTTATTAGCATCATCGGAAGAGACTCGTTATAAATCCAAACATAGTTTTCTCAATCGCTTCCGCACCCTGAAAACAAAAAAATATATATTATATAACAATTATTTATTATCGTACCTCTTCTCTTGTAGCTGTGGCTGCTGTAATAATTTTCTGGTGTGTACTGAATATTCTTATTTTATCTAACAAAATAATAGAGCAGCATCTCTTTCAGCTTCCCAAATATGGTAAATACTAGCTGTGCCTGCAAATTCTCACACCTGTATCCCAACGAGGGAGATAGACCGGGGATTGCCACTTGCCACGATCGTGTCAGACTTCATTTACTTCATCAACATTAATCGGTTGTTGTTTCCACCCACGCCAGTTTCGTGTACTTTTTGTCTTGCCCTTCGCTAATACATCCGAACATAAAAAATTGTTAAAGAAAAGAAAAAAATATCAAAAATTACTTTACTTATTTCAAGCATAGACAACCGAAATCGAAAAGTACTAAATATGAAAACAACCATGCAACTTAATTAGTTAGTAACTATCGTAAACTATGTTCAGTTTTGGAGACTAAGAAAAATACAAAACCTTCATCTAAAATTCCACTTTTAGTCAACACATGAAAACGCTGATCAGAGATGTAGTTCTAACACTACCTCTGGCATGACCTCTAAATAAACATAAACAACATAGTGCGGCTGGGGCGTAAACATGGTGATTCAATTTGCTGACGTCACAGAGTTCGGAGTTTCAAAAGAGTAAAAAGAAAATTATTAAATCTAATTTGTACAGTCTTCTGTGAGCCAAATTCGACATTAGGAATGTGTAGAGCTGTCGTGAAAACAATTTAGTTCTAATGACGTAGCAATGCCGGGTTTTATCTGCAGGAATATTTAACTTTCTACACTTGTATTAAAAGCAAGCTTGTTGGTGTCTGCATTACTGAATAAGTACGAGTAACTTAGCAAGTTTTTTATCGCACAGTTGACAGTACATCAACCTCAACATTTTTATGGCAAAGTCAACCGTTACGCAACTGAGTAGAGTTTATGAGTATATAGGTTTACGTGCTGTCGACTTTAACTTGAAGTTTGTTTGGTACACAACCTTCTGAGTGAAGCAAATAAGTACCATTCGATCTCGATTCGACGACCTCTGTGGCGTAGCAGTAGCGCATCTACCTACCATGCAAGAGGTCCCGGGTTCGAAACCCGGCTGGGAACAAAAATAAACCCCAGGTCTTGGAGGCTTACATGTTTGTGATGTCGTTGTTTCTGGTTCTCATGACACAGGGTATCCTAGTGTGGGGTCAGAAGCAATGTATGTGTCTGTATGTAAATGTTATAAAAAAAATTATGTCATGTTATCTAGATAGATCTTAATTATTTTGTATATGATAACTAGTTGCTTGTAACTTTGCATCAATCTAAATAGAAATTATTTTATCGGAAAGCCGACAAATTTTATACTCCTGAAATCGACTTTGGCTCTTTATCACATTTATGCTGGGATACTTTCTAGAGGAAATATTGTAAAATGTAAGCTTACATCTTTGAAAGCCTCGACGATTCCCAGTGGTATATCAAGTAATGCCTTAGCAAAAGTTTCCAATGCCTGAAAACAATAACAAATTAAAATAACATATACCTCTAAAAGGTTCTTGGCAGGTCAACCGGAAACATCCTACAGATCATCTTTCAAAGCCTATGAAGGTTACGCTCGTTGACCTAGAATCATGAAACTTGGTAAAAAATAAGGTCTCACAGCACAGGTGAGAAAAAATCCATTAATGGATGAAAGCAAAATGTTATTAAGATTATAAACTGTAATTTGGATTTCGGTTATTAAGTTTGTAATCATTTATTGGGAAACTAAAGGGCGTAGGTCTTTTCGCACCTGTTCTGTTTTTTATTTGAACAGGAAGCCTTATGTACACATTCTTTGATAAATGTTATAAAAACGCTAATTCTTCAAACGTATCCGTATCAGCTTCTAATAATGTAAATACGTTTTACCTAATAAATAATCGCGATTAGACCCGTTTAATATATAACTAAGTATGTTAAGTATTATATAAAGAAGCGATCGTGGCCTAGTCGAACCTAGTGATTGGAATCAATCGCTTGAGTTAAGCAACAACAGGCGCGGTTTGGTGCAGGATGGGTGACCGTACCGTGACTGCCGCTAGTGGCATTTTTCCGAGCGCTTTCGTGCTCGGAAAAATGTCACTAGCGTTTCGTGCAAAGCCTGTTAAGCCGTCTGTGCCGGCTGTCATGTAATGGCAGTCGTTAAGCCATTTCAGAGGCCTTATGGGCTGCTTGATAACTTCTGACAGTAAGGCCCGTCTTATAATCTTACACTGTCTTACAATCCTCCACCAACCCGGACCGGCACCTCTGGTGGAGTATGGCCTAACCTTCCTGTAATGCAGGGAGAGACCCGTGCCCCAGGTGTGGGGACATCAAGGGTTGACATCGGATGTTAAGTAATATTAAGTAATAGGTACGATATTAAAATTGTTTTAATATCGTAATCAAAACAATTTTAATTTGGTTGGATTGCTTCAGTACAGTAGACAGAAACATAACGGCAGTAGCAAGCAACTGAATAGAGTGCACGTATAAAGGTTGACATCATGTCGACTGTACTTAAAAGGTAAGCATACTCACTAGCTAGTAACTGGGACAAATAGCTTATACCCAGCAGTGGGCAACGGTGGTCCTATGATGATGATGATGATGAAGACGATACTCACGCCGTCGCTATTTTTGTCGTTCGGTTGAGGCGGAGGCGTCACGGCGGGGGGCTCCTGCTCTGTCGCGTTGTCCTGCGCCAGCGCCGCCGCCAACACAAGCAGTACCGTCAGCAGCTGCAGTTCTCTACGCAACATCCTCGCCCACTGCCGACTTGCACTCACAACAACACCTTATATCGCCGCCACGCTGATAACCGAAACTGCCCCATTGTTACAAATTCTTTTGACAAGTAACATGACACCAGAAACACTATGGTAATGCGCGCTGTACAGATCAGCGAGCTTTACACGTAACCATGAATATTCAGCCATGTTTGGCAATTAGCCACTGAGGCCGACCTTGTTCTGGAATTTCAATTATTAACGGGCCTAAGGGCTTTTTGCTGGTTTAACCTCGATTGTATTAGCAAGACGTTTTTCTTTCGTAAGTTTTGAAGAAGTCCTGAAGTTAGGTACTTCGATTTAAGAAAACAAACGGCATGATTCAGCATGACACCCCACAGAACAATACTGTGGAATGACGTATTTACATGTTTAGTGATACACTTCAGTGATGAATTAACAAAACTATTGCCCAAAGTATTACTGACGGACTCCCCCAATTACATGGTAAATTTTTCACGGCCATATCTTGCGTAACGTTATGGTATTTCCATTATGTTCGTATTCAAATTGTTTTGTACAGGCAGGCGACATACAATAGTAAGTACTAAAGGGCATAGTGCTCTGATTTCACATCACTCCACGATTAGACAATACATAATGTTACCAGGAGCCCTTAACAGACAACTACTGTTCATAGTTTACTATGACAATTTCATAAACATTGCGTAGCTTATTTACCCATTGATTAACAAAAAGGAAGAATGATTGTTATTTTTGTCTGCGCAATATTGTCTTATAAGAATCATTAAGTTCTTAGACGGCTACGAACAATATGTATTGTAACTTAAACAAAACGTAACTGAGAAATTAAACTATAATCATATTATTTATATTTTAGAACCATTGTTGTTAACTACTTCACCAAGCCAAGAAGACAAAATATTTTCTAAGTAATGTAACGTTGGGCAATCATCTAGTTAGCTTCGTGGAATACCTAATGGTTACATTGAAAGATTACATACATTCAGTGTTACATTTTACTTATTTGATTTGGTGACTTTTCTATTCGTAAAATAAACAAGATGAAAGGCTTTCGTTGCCTGTATACTCGATTATAAGTTTTCAACTACAGTTTACGAACCTACTTGTCGGTCACGTTTTGCGACGTGATGCTATAGTTTAACTATAGGTACCTATTGCGTTTCGTGACTCTTATAAAGTAGATTCAAAGCACTTGTTTATGAATTGTGAATATTCCAAAATAAATAGTGAAATATGTCACTAACACATACTTTTCGTCACTAACACAAATATTTATTTTGTCCTTCTTGGAACTTTTTGAGAAATCTAAAAAGACAGAGCTTATTATTTTATATTCAAAGCAATAATTATATTGAAATTGTAAATAAAACATCGGATAATTACATTATATTCCTCTTATTAATTCTGAAACTCACAGCTCTGGCGTTCATTAAGTGAACATTTTGTATAGTGAATAACATTTTTAAGTTTGAGTTTAGAGTTCTAAATTCAAAGAAACATCCGGAGTCACTTCGTTTTTGAATTGCAAACTTAGTGAACTCTGTATGTATTCAACATTATCCAAGAGTTGTTATGAATTTATTCTCACGAGGCGTTGTGTATCGTGATCGATATTCGAGGCACTTCACTTTCAGCATCCATACGTCTGAGAGCCACTCGACCTCTTTACATGTAAGTACATTTCATATCGTTTAGTTATTAATAGCCTAACAAAGATAATAAAAAAGTCAATGTTTACCAAGTTAAACCATATTTATTCAAATATACATAATTTCCAATACCTTGATACAGTTAGAAATTCCGTAGAAATCAGATGAATACTGATAAAATAGTTTTCAAAATAGTAAATCCCATCCCTGAAACAAAGTTTTTTCATGAACATATTTTTTTTTATAATTTCATTTATTACAATCTAAACCATCCCTGAAACAAAATACGCCTATTTTAATTTGCAATTATGTTTTCTACGCTTTTTAGGGCCGACTTGCATAACCTCTTAAATGTAAATCATGTAGCGATTTGCATTTTGGACCATGAATTTAGTCAAACGCTGCTTACGATACTTTTAAGAAAGTCGTGCAAGTCAGCCTTAATGGGGTAAAGACGTAAATATAAAACGTTATGTTGTTTAAGTAATTTTGATGTATTAAAAACGAGAGCGGCCATCTTATAAATAACTGATTTCTTGACAATTGACTATGACAAAATTGTCTGAGAAAAATATGAAGAACAAGTCGTGTGAGGCCAAAACGTGAAAAGCGGATGTGGGTGCTCCGACCATCAAGTAGAACTGGGCCGGCCATGTAAGCTACATGGTCCCGAATGGGCGGGGGGACTAGCCACCGAGCGGGTACTGCATGGGGCGGCGCAAACGGCAAACGGTTACGGCCGAGAAGACAGTGGCGGGATGATCTCGACAAATTCCTACAGGGGTGGTCAGAGCTGGCAAATTAGCAAAAAGGGAGGCCTTTGCCCTGCACTGGCACCATCGTATTATGGGAGCTATATAAAAACCATTGATTTCCACAGACTTAATAAAAATGTTCGTATTATTCGTGGGTATTATTTATTACTTTGGGAAGCAGCAAATTGACAATTTATAATAGGTCCTAAAATTAACATCAAAGTTCATATTTATTCTGTAGAACTTAGAGATTTTTTTTAATATTTTATTAAAAATTTAAATACTTACACCTTTGCACCAACTTTCGAGGTCTGTTGTAATAGTTTTGACTACGTCTACTGCAATGCCAATTAGCTGTAAGAAATAAAGAAAGTAATGAAATATTAGGTAATTATTTCAATCGTGAGTTTCAGTCATCTGTCTGTTATGATGATTTTTGTATTACAAAAATTGTATTTTTGACTGACAAAGTGATAGCAAAATGTTATACAGGTCAAATCGATGAGTCAAGCAGTAAAAAAAATTGTGCCGTTGACGTTACAGCGGGTGTTAAAGTGTGGGTTTCATATTTATAAGTGTTTTTTTTGCGTAGAAAATGATCTCCTACTTCAGGCTAAAGGATCCATTCAGTTTTTGTTTTAGCACCAATAAGCTTAAAAACGACTCAAAGTATTTACTTATTAATAAATGAATGAATGATCAAAGAGATAGATAGATAAATAGAATATTCTTTATTGTACACAGAAATTACAGTAACAGAAATTATAGATGACTGATACTATGTTGTATTTTGGAAAAAGTCAAATACAATAATGAAACATGAATGAATGGAATATTGTCGTAGGTCTATTTGCTGTTGGTAAAAGCTTTTTTTTACACATGAATGAAATTCATCAAAATTTAGAATTACAAGCAATCTCCCTTAGGGGGATAATATCGAACGCCTTTTCCCTACTTACGCCTTTCTCTTCCTTTTTGGGGGCCGGGGTGGTAGCTGCCGGGGTGGTAGGCGCCACGGTCGTGGTGTTGTTCTGGCACCACGCCGTCGCTACTAACGCTACCAATACTAACAGCTGTAACTCTCTTCGGTTCATGTTTACTTTGAATCTGCCGATCCTCCGAGTCGGCCACATCTTATATCGAAACCACGTTGATAACCGAAACTGTCTCATTGTACAAGTCTCTTTCATCGTCTCGACACGCGAGGCGAGTATTATCACAACAAATATATTTTCCATGGTAATTTGTGTTCATAAACATTGACTAGCTTTTCGCATGATATGAATATTCAGTGACGTTACCTATTTACAATTTTATTGTGGTCAACCTTGGTTAAATGCAATCGGCGAATTGTACAGGGCCCTCAATTAAGAGGTGTTTTGTTTACTTTTACAGCCATTTGTGACTATCGTTTAATAAAACTCTTTCATTTCTGTAACTTTCTAAGTGAACAATTCCATTTCAGATAATAAAGTCTGCCTGCACAGAAAATCGCATATGACCGGGAAATACAATTATCAAACGTTTTGGCGTAAAACTAAAACGGAGTGCAGTTTTTAGCTGGGGAAACGCATAGGTACTGTGCTCTACTAACAATTTTAAGCTTGAACATAGTTCATATAATATTAAAGGGGTCTAATCGCGATTGTTTATTAGTTACGTGATTTATTTACGTTTTACCTAATACCTAGTCGCGTTTAATATATAACCATTAACTTAAATAGTAAGATTGATTATTCAGGTTGGGAAAACTCACCATCCTATTAGTTTTCATCGTTGAATAAAGGTACAATAGTTATTTAGAAATTGAGAACACTTTGTTAAACACTTTTCGATTCCCCTCTAATTGAAACCATTTATGGCATACGAGTATGACTAAAAATTTGCGGAGGGGTTAATATTACCAAGTTGAAAGATAATTCAAATTTGTATGCTTCCAATTACCTACTATTCGGCACTTGCTGACTTAATCACTGATGAATGGTCAAAAGTCTAGGGGGCTTCAAATTGAACTAGAGATTTTATATCTGGAACATAAGATTAAAAAAAAAATACGCAGCGTTCTTACCAACAAAGTATCAGGTTGGGCGACTAATAATGTTCTACCTTTTCCTTGATTATTTTATTACAGGCAACATCCGAAGACTTTTCGCTTTTCACCGGAAAAAACAACAAACACAAATATTTACAAATGTATATTGGCGGCCTATTGGCGGCCTTATTGCCGTTAAATAAACAGTGTTTATTATGACCGTGTTACACAGGGTCGTAATTTGACAGGCACTACCAAATCCTTTATAGATGGAGAAAAAGTTGAAAGTTCTGTATACAGGGTGTCTCATTCAAATCGGTCAGTATGGGAAAGTCTGAAACTATAAGACATACGAAGATCTGTTCTGAGGAACCATGTCATTGATTTTAATAACAAGAAAAACTGCATTGATACATTTTAAAAAACATCTGTACTCCGTTCGGGACTCGAACCCGGTTGCTTTGAAAAAAAACCTACATTATTTCTATTTAGATAACGATTGTGTAGGTCTTAAGCAGTAAATGTCTGTAAAAAACATGATGTCTAAAATGAATAAAATGCATTGTTTTCATACAAAATGCAATCGTAAGATCGTTACCTAAACGTGTTGAATATTGTATTGAAAAAGTCGGCGGTCACTTCGAGCACCTACTAAAATAAATTAAAGTATATGAAAACAATGCATTTTATTCATTTTAGACATCTTGTTTCATACAGACATTTACTGCTTAAGACCTACACAATCGATATCTAAATAGAAATAGTGTAGTTTTTTTTTTCAAAACAACCGGGTTCTATTCCCGAAAAGAGTACTGATGTTTTTTTAAATGTATGAATGCAGTTTTTCTTGTTAATAAAATCGATGACATGGTTCCTAAGAACAGATCTTCGTATGTCTTATAGTTTTAGACTTTCCCATACTGACCGATTTAAATGAGACACTGTATATGTCACCGGAAGATAACAAGATCCGCAAGTTTATAAATTACCTAGGAAATTTATAAACTTTCGTAGGATTGTAAGCGAGAGATAAATTGTATTATTTTACGCCCACATTTTCGCAAATTTATTAATTTGCGAAGTCTCGTGGCAAATAACACACTGCTCTGTGATTGGTTGATGTCGACAGTGGCAATGCTTGTGTCCATAGACTTAGGTACGATCAAACTTGCCAAACTAGTATAAATTGATCAGTTTCGATTACCTACCTGCAATCCTTTCTTGCCGGAGATGCGTAGTTTTCGAGAAAATGATTGTTGAATTTTCTGTAAACCTAACCTCAAAATCTTGCTGTATGAATGATTTTGTTCTTCTGGCCCCATTTGTTTTCCTCTTATATAAAAAAAAACCTAACACCCGAAGTTCTAGGATGGAGCTTCGCTCCGCTCGCTCCATCCTGAAACTTCGAACCTAATTTCAGTTTGCAACATTGCGACGTCCCAAAGCTTTAGCTTACATCATTTTAACGACTTTTTTAGTTTTCGACTTTTTTAATCGACTTCTTACTATTTTGGCAATGTTCACTATAAAACTTTCGTAGCTCTGTGGTAAATTTCACTTCATCAACGATATTTCTAGATGGAGCCGGAACACGTGACGTATTGCACCAATCAGAGCGAAGGTGGCGTTTCATTAAGGCTTACTTATTATTTTACGCTTGAATTTGGTAAGTTTATCAATTTGCGAAAATGAGGGCGTAAGATAATACAATATATCTCTCGTTTACAATCCTACGAAAGTTTATAATTTTGTTAGGAAATGTATAAACTGGCGGATCCTGTTATTTTCCGGTGACATATACATATATTTGAATTTACAGATTTTGAAAAAGATCCTACAGAAAAAAAAAAATAAACTTTTTACTTTTATAGCGACAACAAAACATATTTATTGTAAGTAAAAACCAATAAAAAAATAATTAAAATTATTTAATATATAGATACACGGTGGCCAGGTTGTACAGGGTCATGATTTCAGACAGCTTTTTAATTTTCTAATCCGTAATATTTAAAACTGTTAGGAGGTGTGATAATGTGATAACCATCAAATAATATCAAGCTATTTTTTTCTGTAATGGCCATTCTTGATCATATTAGTCGTTTCTTTAATTTCGCGAAGATAAATAACTCGGCATGTTCTTATGATGTCAAGTAATATTTTTTGGAACTCGGACAAGTGATTGAATGCAACCATTAGATTGCATGCCCATAGTACATATTGTTCGTTTTGACATGTAGAATCTCCTATTATCAAATGTATATGGAAATTCAGTGACATCCTGTATAATAATAAATCCCCATCAATTATAAATAAATTAAGAGAAGCCTTAAATACTCAACAGCATATGGCTTACTTGATAAGTACATTGTAATAATATTGATCTTGTGCAATATTAAGTCATACATATAATACTTCTGCCTGGGTTTTTTACCAGACGGTGTGCCTGCCTGATAAGTGCCTGAAAGAAAATTAATGGGTAATATAATTTATCGGCAGCAATATCAACAAATTAAGACATACGGCTGATCTTCCCTCTGGCGCCACTTTCGTTTCGCTGTATCGGAGCGTGCTAAAAAGAAATAAATATACAAAAATATAGATATACGACAGATAGAGAACTCTTCATTGTACATACTTAATCAGTCGTTGGTTAACAATTAATTAATGCAATTTTGGTATTATTTATTAATAATAATAATACAAAAATATTATAAATAATATTTACATGCAAAATAGCTGTCACGAATTTTGGTTAAACATATTAATCATTACTTCTACGAAACAATATATTCAAAGTTTGGTTTTTAACGTTGGTAAAATATGGGGAGTAATAATTAAACGAAGAAACCGAAAGCATATTCCTATTGGCTTAGTGTCAGGCTTAAGCCACACTGCAGTTTTCAACAATGGCGTAAAGCGAGACGCAAAATATACAATTTAACCCGAAATTAAATTAAAACCGATACCGTACAAAGTGAGGTCGCGTAAAACGGGGTGTTACTGATATAATTCAAAAACAATGGGTGAGAATCAATTTTTTGTACACTTTATTTATATTTTGTACAGTTTTATTTATAAGACCGTGCGTGCTAAGGTCACATCGGGTGTTAAGTCAAAGCATGAAAAGCGTTAAAAATTTGCACACATCGGTACAATGCGTAGGTTTGACCTTGTTAGAAGTAACTAACACTTTAACACAGTATGAAGCACATCGATACAGCGTGTAGCAAAATATATAAGGTAATTTCTAAATATGCGTATTTTACGAATAATTGTATACTTTAAGACCGATGTACCTTATGCGTAAAAGGAATAAGTCGCGTTTTGCCTAATTGTCATATTTTTTCGCTTTTTGCCTAGGAAGTTGTTTATCTATTTTGCAAATTGGTCAACTCGCTTTGTGCCTAGAACGGTGTCAGTCTATTTAGGAGATTTACCCACATATGTGTCAGTCTATTTAGTAGATTTACCTAAATCTTTGTCAGCCTAAGTCGCGTTTTGCCTAAATCTTTAAAAGAAACGCAAATTTAAAAAAAATAGTTTTACCGTCAGCAAATATTAATATTTTCCTCCGGTATGACCTATATTGCAGTAGGTAGGGATAATAACTGTTGAACTTTAATTCAGTATGTCCATGAAACATTATGCCTTGCTCTCCCCAAAGCTATATCGCAGTATAACTAGCTATACGTCAAGTTCGCACTATGTCCAGTCATAACGCGACTTAGTCCTTTTACGCATAAGGAACATCGGTCTTAAAGGTTTTTAAGAATACGTAGGTCTATATTATTATACTGGGTGTAAATTATAATTTATACAAGGTACATATATTTTTTGTCTTTGTTTAATTATGATGGTTTTTCTGGTTTGTAATGGCGCTGATTTATAGATAGAAAAATTGTGCTTTAAATCATATTTGTTATTTGGATGGTATTTTTTCTATAACCAGTGATTTATTTAAGGCTGCGTAATTGGTAAAATGCGCGATTGAACAATGCAGACGGCTAAGTCTATAATGATGAAATTTGAACAGAAAATGCATTTAGTGTCTGAGGCCTCCGCTAAAAATGTTTAATTTATATTTCTAAAGACATTAAAAAGGGCTGTAATAGTTTGAGCCAGAAAAAGTGTTTAAATAAAAAAAAATTAAACCAACCTTAAAGTTTAAAAAAAGGGCCGTAAAAAAGCCTTTATTTATTTATAAAAAGCCTGTTTTATTTTTTGAAACAACGCAATTTATTTTTTATGTTTCAATTTATGTGGTGTTATCAGAAAAATGCAACCTACAAGGAAAACTTTAAAGATTTTTTACAATTTTCACCCCTAAGTCGAAAACCCCTAAAACGGTAAAAATATTTGTATTAGTAAAATACAATTGCTTGATTGTCTTGAAACTTGATATGATAGTGGGGAAATGCCAAGGGTTGCCTTTGTATGTCCCTACTGCTGGGGCATGGGTCTCTTCTTGTATAGCGGGAAGTTTAGGCCATACTCCACCACGGGGACCAAGTCCGGGTTGGTGGAGGATTGTAAGACGCTCGGAAAAAATGCTACTAGTAGTCACGGGATGGTCACCCATCCAGTACCTGACTGCGCCTTTTGTTGTTTAACCCAAGTGATTGATTCCAATTATTTTGATTCCAATCATCCAAAACTTAGTAAGCAACTAAAACAATTGAATATGTATTTCAGAGCTGTAACTAAAGGACTAAAAGATAATTAATTTCTCAGCAAAATATGACTAAAGTGGTTTAAATCGATTTCGGGTTTCGACTTTCGGGCAAGTCTCTTCAGAAACACGACTACTATGTATCATCCTGTATACATAGTAGTCGTGTTTCTTAAGTACCATTATACGTATATCCTTTTAAAGCGGAACATTAATGCGTTATGTTACTCTCAACAAAGACATAACTTCTGAAATTAACTCTTACTGGAGTTAAATATGGGACCGAGATTGTTTCCCGATCTGTGGAGGAGTTGCACGCAATTTAAATGCGGAAGCTTGGCAAGCCCTGCCTCGGCATACTTCCGGCCGCGAACCACCGGTTCATACTCCCTGTTAGACAATGGTGAACTTGCAATACAAAAATATTTTGTTATCATTGTAATTTTAATTTCTCCGGCACTTGAAAATTTACAAAGTGCCTAATGTAAATGAAGTTCTATCTAGTAGGAGATAAAAGTAGCAATATAGTTTTTCCTTGTGCTATAAATCTCATGGTTTCCGATTCTCCAAAACCAAGGGATAACTAAAATATATTAAGCAACGTAAAAAAAATATTTATTGACCAAGTTAATTAAAATTATTTAAAATTACGTAGGCATTATAAATGCCTGCATAATTGTAGGCTCTTAAAGAAACCCTATATCTTAGGGTGTTTCTTTCTTTTATAACAATGGAAATTTACATGTACAATAACTGACACTTACATTTAGCTGTACAATAACTGACACTTACATTATTAAGTAGTTAGTATTAAACCAGGCATGAGTTTATGTATTTTATTGCTACTTATACTTTATTGGATATATACTTTATTGCACACAAAACATTAAACGGGACATTACATAAAAAGTAACAAGTAAAAAGGCGAGCTTATCTGCATAAGGTATGTATGGAGTATTTGGTAAAATAACATTTTGATGTATGTTCACGCTTATCATAAAACATTCATTTATTTTGAGGCCCGCATTCTAAACATTGAATTATGGCATTAGTCGCGATTTCCAAGGAGCAAAACTAGGAAAAAATATTTAAATGTAATATTTTTTCCTTTTTGTAATGTATGGCCTAACCCTACTGCGATGCAGGAAGAGACCCGTGCTCTAGCAGTGGGGACATACAAGGCTTGATATCGTATCGTATGGTATCGTGAGTTTTGCTAAGTGCCTAATAGTGTCAATATAATGTGACTCCATTCTATTTTTGAGGCATGTCCCCTATTTGTACAAGCAGCCCTCCTAGCACGCGGCTGATACTGAAACTCCACGCTACGATGCGGCTGAATAAGACACCTAAGTCTCTCTTTCTCTTGTGGACTATATAGAGGGAGAAAGTACACAATCTAACGCTGGGTCGAGCCTGCGAGTTATCTACGTATATAGTACGTGCTACACCTAATGCTCTAGTCTTCCCCGGGAAATTCGCCTTTTCTTATCCCTTCACGTAGAAAATTAAATGTCTTACGGTAACGGCGTAGCACTGTTTTGGCAGTTGATGCGCCGTGCTTCTTCGATTAAACTCCGAATGATGGATGAACAACGCTAAAATCTAACCTGTAATGTAGGGCTGAAATAAAAAATCTTGGACCCGGTTTCTGAATTATAAATTTCACTAAAAAAAGGTCTATGTCTCTCAGATTTCTCAAAAAAAGAACGATACTTGAGTATTACTCAGTCAAATTCTCAATTCCGTAACCGGGCGGCTACTCTTTTATGTTAATTAATTCATCCATTGAGATTTAAGACACATAAAAACGGCTTAGGACCGATGTCATTCCGCCCGCTCGGTGGCGTTTATTATAGAAAAAGCCAGGTCGTAAAGCGTTAATTAGGCCGAATTGAAGATCAAATTCGTGCTTTCTCTATATACATTTTTATTTCTTTGGAATACCTGTACAGTCGTCTCTCTACATCCGCGTTCTTAATTCAGGTACGTTACCTTGCAACTTTGATGTGCTGTCGACTGTGTAAATGTCTGCATCTACGTTTAACGATCCAAGCCAGTGACTAAACTAATAAACGTTAGCTAAACTAATAAACGTTTTTCCAGATAGTTTGGAAAGATATTCCGCGGTGGGAAAGGGTGGTAATTAATCCCATACTCTCTCTCTCTCTCTGGGAGAAGGCCTGTGCCCCGTAGCGGGACGTTTATAAACTACAAAAATATACATATATATATATATATATATGTATATATATATGTGTGTATATATATATTTATACATTTAGGTATATCATTATAATGTGTATTCCAAGTATTTATGTTATCCATTCGGTATATTGATAAGTATTTTTTTTTTGTTTGTTTTAACTTATATGATGCGATTTTATTTGATAATTTATTTACTATAACTCTCTCCGGGCACTACACGCACTACTATCCATATAACCCAAGGTTAGCTGGAAGAAAATACTCATTAGTATTAAGCTCGCCTTTGTACAAATATGCTTAATGTGCAATAAAGAATTTTCTAATCTAGTCATGTCGGGCACAATTCGCGAGAATCAAAGTTTTAAGTAAAGCACAATCTTCCGTATCGATGGCATATAAAAAGGTAAACACTTAAGAGTTTTTTAACTCTATAAAGTCGGGCTTTTAGACTGCTAACTAACGCCACCTATGAAAAAAAATCATAACTTGTTTTATAATACACTTTTATCTAAATATGAACATGAGAAATCTTAACAACTGTGACAACTATTTTTAGAACCTACAGTGTAGATCTAGAATCAACAATCGATGGCTTTAATCAGTTTAAGTCCTTTAAAAATGTTAAGGAAATTAAAAATGGTTAATGAAAACATGAAACCGATTCAATGAAGTCTTTGCTTTACAAGGATTATGAAGGGCTCCGATTTCATAAAGTCTGTCTCATGTTTTATTTGAACATGTTTTGATTCTTCTTCTTCAGGCTATATAGTCTACTGCTGGACCTAGCCCTCACCTAATGAGCGCCATGTTTTGATTACAACTTTAGATCTTTGATAAAACTAGCACTTTTTCTAAAACACATGAAATACTTGTCCAAAAACCTCATTAAAATAATTTTAGCCGAACGCGAGCTAAGCGCGGGCAAATATACGTGCCCGTCGAACTGAAAAGCTCTATTTTCTAAATCGACTAAAAAATATAATAGTGTGTAAATCGTGGCTGTTACATATAAAGTATATGTGAATGTGTGTGTGTGTTTGAATGAGACGGTGTGTAATATATGAGCATGTTTTCTATTAACGATCACTTCAGTTTTTTGGTAGTCCACGTATTGAAGCTATATGGCCCGTTTAGCTTTTCATATTTCATCCTTATGGCAACGCAGTGTACAGTGCCACTTCCTAGGTATTTTGGGAGCTGACAGTAATTACACGCACAGATGAAGCGCGCGGTAAGTAGCAAGTAACAGTTCCGGTAATAGGCGGTAATCATTTCGAGCCACTGCACGCATTACAACAGGTGTACGGGAATTGGACCATCTGCTTCGAAGGAAATTGTATTTTCCTGAAGTGCCTAAACAAGTTTTCGCCTTTTCCACTCGAGAACTAAAGACATTCTATTAAAAAATATTTTGAGGAGTAAAATCAACTAACTTTTTAGTCACTGGTTTATGTATATAATCCCGATGGCTCCATTAGATTTTGTCTTTGCCCCATTCGGCTTGAATGCACTGCGGCTGCTGCATTTTCATAAAAGCATCCATTATCCACAACCCACAGGGCCGCCAAATAAAAAATCAATAACGACCGGGCACGCATATAAAACACCAGCTCAACACAGACCTTTTTGGATTGCTATTATTACTTTTACAATGGTCTTTTGACACAAAATAGACCCTTTTTGGGAAAATGGGGCACTTTTTTGCACACACACTTTCAGAAGGTATTTCTAATCTATTGTAAGGTTTTCTAGATAGAATGAATATCCTTAAAAGAATAGAAAATCTCCTTGTAAAATATCTTTAACCGCACAGCATAAATATTTGTTCATATTTAATTCCATTTACATTTTGTCTACATGTAAATAAACAGTTTGCTCGTCCTAGGTCATTCCTTCGCCTCATTAATTTGAGAAATATCCAGCCTTTTTCTCGACTTTGAAAGTATATAAGGTTCACTATACACCCAGACCAAAACCTAATGAAACAAAATATACGGGCTGACGAGATATATACTCGTACCGTATATTCATACTGAGGTGTGACACTGTGTGACATATTAGGTCATTTAGTACTAAGCCAGACTATGTATTTACGTTTATTTTGTGAAAACCTAGTGTTTTCTTGGCGTACGACGTAAGCGGCGTCTAGGTTAACACTGTTTTTTAAATCTGTGGAGCATTAATTGTCACACGAATTTTGCCCCTCTCCCATATTTATATTACACGTTTTATAAATAATTAAATTAAAACAGCACTTATATTATTGCGTAAAATAATTGGATTTCCTTATTAAAAGCATTTTTCATAAAACAAAATGTATTTAATTCATAGTTTTCTCTATATTTTTAAAGTTAGGTTAAGTTACATGGTTTTAATGGTCCAAAATAAACGATTTTATGATAATAATATACTCAAATAAAAAAAAATTGCAAATCCTTACAGAAAATTACAATGAATTATTATGTTATATACCTAGTTGGTAATAACCTTACTAAGATTTTCTGTAGAGATAAAGTTTTGGGTGTAATACTTTGGTTTAAACATGAAATGTCTCGAAACGATCCTCTTGTCAAACGATATCACAATTTTTTGACCCCCTCCCTTCCTCTGAACGTGTGACTTAATTTATGGATGGTCCCTGTGATACCTGTATTTTTCACCTGCAAACCACGCTTTGTTGACTTTTTTAACCTGCGGGAACGTTTTCAGCTTTTAAAATGGCTTTTCAGCATCAATAATACTCTTCAAAACGTTGCACGGTTTTTGTAGGTAGATAGATAGATTTATCTATAGATACATAAATCTTTCTATCTATCAAAAAAAAATAGATCAGCTTTGTACTAATTTTAGAAGTGTATGATTGCAGTTTTGACTGCCATATCAATAAACGGATGAGTGATAAATCGACGCTACAATACAAGAAGCGTCGGCAGGCGTGACGGACGACCGATCGGATCTCCATATTCAGCAAGCCGTTATGTGCTTGCATTTATATAAAATTAGGGCTGGTCTGGGCTGGCGCAGGCGGCGCGCACCTGCTTCCGGCCACCGGCACTAACTCAGCAATTCCGACGGAACCCGCGCCGGTACATTTAATTCCTACATTCAGTGCGGTTTCTGCTTCTTGATCCCCATCTCCACCTGTGAAACCCTAGCTAGCCTCGCGGAATTTCCCAGCCTCTATCCCTTTTCCTCAGTACTATTCAGAGCAAACTAGCAATTCTTAGTCGCGAGAGCCGTGCGGTGATGAGTCGGAATAAGGCCGGTCTGACGCGTCTTTCTGCTGAGTCCACCCTAGATTTCCCTAGCCCGTTTTTACAGTTTAAATGATTTATTTGCAAGAATTTGGCTCTTTATTTGGCCCTGCATAAAGGCTGTTAATAGAATTTTATTACTGTTTTCTGGTTAGTTTGTTGTTAGCACCTTTGAAAGCCCAGTTTCCCGTTATGTAGTTATTCTTTGTTAGCTTTTTGTAGGAAAATACGTAGTACGTAGACTATTCACTATTCAATCCAAATTGACTTGAATGTGCTGGGTGTGCTATGAGTTTGGCGCATAGATTATAATAACAATTTTTATATAAATCCCAATCCCAAAAAAATTAAATCATGGAAACAGTTTCTCACACCCCGAATAGTCAAGTATATAGGGTGAAAGAACATGATCATACACATCCGAAAATATATAAAATCCGTTCTACTTATGAATACAACAACTTTTACTACCTCCTTATATACAATTTTGTGTCATTCAACAAATGTGTTAGCAAATATAAATTTATTTTTTATTTTCATTAAATGTACTGCCAGTTAAAAATACACGGTGAATTAATATCCCTATAAACACCAAAAGATTGGAGGAATTACGTCGACAGCAAGAAGAAACTTCACTTTAAGGAAAACTTCGTAAAAAAAACCTTATCCACAAAAAGCCAATTTAGAAGATTTCGAAGTTTTCCCATCAGTAAGAGTCATTTGTATGTACGCGTAGAACTCCCTATTTATGGTTTATTGCAATATTGTTGCACCCAATATAATAGGGGTTAAAGTATGAAATTGGCGTTTTATTGCAATAGGTTCTTTGAATTGACATAGAATCTTCATGGTTTGAGGTTTTCGAATGAAACTTTTTTCAAATGGTTTCTATGATGTTCTTTTTTTAAAAAATGTAAAACATTTGAATATCGACTTTCAATTGTTTTTGTTATTCAATTTAGACAAGAAAGATGGATACTGCGAAAATTCGAGTGATTTTTGAATACGAGTTCCGACGCGGAACTAACGCGGCAGAAACAGCCCGCAATATCAATGCTGCGTTTGGAGAGGGGTTTACTAATGCCGTTAAACCATGCCGCTAATTCCTGGGTAGTTTGACTAGGATCGGCTTCCACTATCTCTCTTAATTCATCGTTATTCACCTGTGTGGGCGGTCTTCCTCGTGGCTCGTTCTTTAAGTCGAAATTTCTATCACGAAAGCGTTTAAACCAAAATCGCACGGTGCGTTCATTAGTAGACCCCTCTCCAAACGCAGCATTGATATTGCGGGCTGTTTCTGCCGCGTTAGTTCCGCGTCGGAACTCGTATTCAAAAATCACTCGAATTTTCGCAGTATCCATCTTTCTTGTCTAAATTGAATAATAAAAACAATTGAAAGTCGATATTCAAATGTTTCACATTTTTTAAAAAAAGAACATCATAGAAACCATTTGAAAAAAGTTTCATTCGAAAACCTCAAACCTTGAAGATTCTATGTCAATTCAAAGAACCTATTGCAATAAAACGGCCATTTCATACTTTAACCCCTAATATTTACGGGAAGTTAGTACTTCGCTAATGCATTTGTTGAGTGTATTGTACCAATCGGAGTTCAAAGGAACTATTAATCCACTCATTAACATAATTTGATAGATTATCTTGTCTTTACCTATAACCCAGCTCCTAAATTACGCGCATAAAATCCTGAACGATTCAATCGTCTGTCAAAATCCATACTAATTGTTAGGATCCAACGGGATTTGGTGGGGCGTGCTAAGGTCGTGTTCTATCAAAAAGTTCTACTTTTTGCCAACGGATCCCTAAATCGAAGATTGGTGTTTCTACACTTACCATATTTTTAAATGAGGATTCCAAGAATACCGACTTTTTATACATTTTATGGTACGGTTTTGCTGGGGTGATTAATACGTAATGGTCGGACAGACACGGCGAAACTATAACCATAGAACTATTCTTGTTGACTACGGAATTCTAACACGAATAAATAGCAGAATACGTTCCACACAACAACAATTTTCGTCCTGAGCCCAAACTAAGATACCCTGTGCTGTGCTATGGTTTCAGGTAGCAGGAAATAACTAATTATGCAAAAACACCCAGACTGATGCCTTTCATACAAAAGCAATGAATGTGCTTGTATGTAAATGTTATGTTATGTTAAATGTTCTACGAAATTAAACCTACGACCTCTGCCATAGTAATCAGACGTCATACCGCCACACAAACGAGGCAGTCAACAATCGCTTTAAAAAGTTTATTGTACCATGGTTAGCTTCACTTACCACTATCATCGCATGATAGAGGATTACTAAAAATCGATTAGAAGATTATTGAATAATATGAAAAAAAAACTTAGTAATTCATTGCTGCCAATACAAAATTCTCAATTATTTGTTCACAGCTATTGATGGTGCAATGTCCAAATTTCATTAAATATCAATAGTTTGCTACTTGCCCCTCTATACACTAAGAGGCTCGCTAAAAAGACTGAAAGAAAATATAGGTACTTTGCTGTGGCAAAAACTTCAAGACTATTAAGGTTGTATAATTATATGAATAGCTCCGTACGAGGCTAACACTCACTGAACTCAACGCTCCCGTAACGCTCACTCATTAGCCTACGCCAATATTTTTCCGAACACGATAATGCTCAAAATGGGTTTAATCATCTTAATGCAATGCTGCAGCATGTATATTGTGGTGCAGGATAAAACATAAAGCTCTCTGCACACTGGCCGGCCCGAGTCTCCGTTTGCAATTGTTCCAGAAGCGGGTGCTGTTGGCCCAACAAGTCCTGTACACATCCATGGAAATGTGACCGAGCCTTAATATTAGTGTTCTGTAGAAACATTACTAGTGAATATATTTGTTAGTTGCTCGGGGCCAAACAGTATTATTGCGCTAAGAGCGTACACCGCTCGACATTTTCCGCGACCTACAGCTTTGTTCGTTTTAATCCAATCAGCAAAAAGGGAATGCTGATGAAATGGCGGATTTACCTGCGAACGGTGGATTCTGGGACCCAATTTTCGGACACGCCCTTTTTATTGCACAAACCGTTTTATTATGGAGCCTATACTCGTCCCCACTGCAGGGCACAGGCCTTCTCTCACAGAGAGACTATGGTCTTGATCACCACGCGTGCACACTGCGGATTGGAAATTTCAGGCGTTAAGATATTTGAACACTTCAGACACTCAGGTTTCCTCATGATATTTTCCTTCATAGTTAGCAAGTGGTATTGCTACTATAACTTCACAAATGCATATAAATTAGAAAAGAAAGTCATTGGTACACACCCGCACTGGGAATTGAACCTGGGTCGTTCGCTTCCGAGTCCATATTCTACAGACTGGGCTACCGCCGCTCCCCGAATAACCGAAATAATTTACCATAGTTAGACCTGAGATTTCCGCACTTAGCCTCATAGTTGGGCCATTGTACGTAGCAAGCGCTGAGGTACGCTAACACCTCAGGTCAGCGGTCAGCGAGTAGTATTGCTACTATAATTTCACATATGTACATAACTTAGAAAACAAAGTCATTGGTACATACCGGGGTTCGAACCCACGACCTCCCGATTGAGAAGCCGACGTTCTAGACCGCTCCGCTACCACCGCTCTTAATTTACCCCAATGGTCCACGAGAACACCCAAATCTGAGTTCTAAGCTACAACGACATAAAATTGATTGATATGAGCTGTGGTAGCGCAGCGGTATAACGCCTGCCTCACATTTGGTAGGTGGTGTTTCAAATCCCTTCACCTACCAATGACAAGGTTTTCAAAGTTACGTACATTTGTTTAGTGCGATTTTTTTGTCGCGATTTATTCGGAACGACGAAGGTTACCTAACCTATAGGGTTAATGAATAAAATAAATAAAAAGGACACCTCCGGAAATCGGGTCTCAGAATACACTGTGTACTGCAGTAGCCAATTATCCCTAGCCTGCAATTCGCGATGAAATTATCGCATATCACGATAAATATCCTATTGTATTGTGTTGTACAAAAATTCAGAATAACCGATACCAAGTTTTTTTGAGAAGTATCTTTAAGTATCCGTACCTCAAAAGGACAAAAGCAGAACCCGAATAGGTCCTTACCTGTCCCTCTGTCGATCTGTAAAACGTTTTGACAGCAAAATTAAGGTTTTAGTGGGAATTAAAAATGACCAAGACTCTATGAGACGGAGTTTTCTAGGGATGGGGACATTTTCCACTTGTCCGATTTTTTTACTAACGGTTTTGAATAGTAATATTAATCTGTTTGAAAAAACGACAAGAAGAATATGAAACGTGATATTTTAAAATCTCTAGCTTCAAAGCGATAGCCAAATATAATCACAATCAATTAGATCATGATTATATTTAATTTTTAATCACGATTGTTGTCTGTGCCTAAGCCTAGCAATGCTTATGCACGAACAATTTTTTTATGTAACCTTTACATATAAGTCTGAGCACAGGCTATGTCTCAGAAAGAGTGGATACTTAATTACCACGCGTAGCCACCGCGGATTGACCATTTTAAGCGGTGAGATATGTGGACAACTCAAAAATTCAGATTTCCTTACGATATTTTCCTTCACTCTTAGCAAGTGGTATGAAATTGCTATTACAAATTCAGAAATTGGCACATGAAGGGATTCGAACTCGATTGCCGGTACTATCTGTAAACGTAGGAAGTTGTTCATGCAAGGATAGATAATGACGGAAACAATGTGTTTTAGCTGTAGCGGAACAAACTATTTTGTATGTGAAACAGGAGTTGGACAGGTGCGACTCCCAGGAGCGCCACTATCGAATTAACGCGCCACTTTGTTTGCGCGAGGTTACAATTTAATTATTCCATCTCAACGTATATATAGGTCATTCACTAGGATATAAGCATTAAATTTGTGTGCATCACGTTATAAGGGGTGTAGCCTCCAAACACATCCGAATATACGAACTACTTTTACTATGTAAAAAACTTTGATGTCTCAAAAACAATCCAGCGTTCTATAATTTACCCCAGAAGTTTTCACCTATCCATCTACCATTGACTCGACTTACGAAGTATTTCCATACTACAAGTGGCTCATATTGAACTCTATAGAAGAGTTTCCTGTCTCATATACGGCTATGATGATAATGGCTATGATATATTATATAATATATCATTGCCATACAATTTCGCCAAAACCAGTAAAGAAGAGGAGTATTATTCATCAATATCACTAAATTAGAAGATCATAGGTTGACGATCTCCTCCTCTGATACAGCTGACAGGCTAGCTAGACCTCTAGCAGGTCTTCGGCACCGCGGTTGACATCACAAACTTCACCCCAGTCGACGAAAATTAATTTTTTTCAGAAAGCAATTGAGAGAAAGGAAAATGTAGATGAGCCGAGATGAAAAATTTTCAATTGAGTTTTTAATGGCGCTTTAATTAAAGCATGCAATCACGATAGGTTAAGTGCAGTAGACACGAGCGATGAGGTACGCGTTTATAGGTTGCACCCCATATAGGAATTTGGCAACATGTAGCGTGTGAAATATGTATTTACAGAATATCAACTGTTCTACCAACACCTTACTCCGCGCAGAGTTAGAATTATGGCTTGCAAAAGTAATTGTAAAGGATTTTATCTGCTAATTGAATCTGATTGCTCTCTGTCCATATAAATCACCAAATACAATAATAATAAAATTAACTATTTACCAAACATATATGTACAATAAACGTAACAACACGTTACATTATTATAACATTCATTCAAGGTACATTAGAGTGATTGAAAAATCTGACGGGCTCATATGTTTATGTGTTTATCCTTTAATTTGAGAGGTAATATTTTTGCCTGTGGTGTTGTGAATCAATAGGCTCCACTGGACAGACATTTTTAAGGATATGAGCGTAAATGAATCGAAGCTCTAGGCGATTTAAGTCAAGATAAATATATTTCCGTATACGAGATTACGCGCAAAAATCATAAACCTCCTCTACTTTCACAGTTTGTCCACTGTTTAAACTAATACAACGGGTCAATGCGAACATTGTTTAAAAATTTCAGAAGAATACCTAATTTTTTTTAATAAATAAATAAATTGTCGCATAAAACAGCCTGGAACAGTTGAAACTCTGTGGTAAATGCTTTGTGGCTATCGCTTCGAGTCCTAGACGTTAATCAAAGCTATTGCGGGCACCGCGCCGTCGGGCGACAGTGCCACGTCGCTGCTTCTGCATAAATCCTCCTGCAGCCAGCTTTGTAAACGGTCAAGACGTCCCATCTATGTGCTACATTATTCAATGCTCCGATAAACTCCTGCATTCGTCTTGGCCACTTAAACTACGGACATGACCTACAAATTACTTGACTCCTTAAAAACAAAATAAATTGTATATTTTTAAAGTAAAATACTCATGGAGAAAAGGGTAGTCCGTATCGGCGCTCGTTACGTCTCATATCCTGAATAGCTCAAAGATAATCATTTCAACTGTATGATGCCACACAGCTCGATCTTACGTCTGTTCTGTACAAGCACTTCATACTGAGCCATCGCAAGATGATGACTTTTGTAAGCGCGCCCAAGAATCATTGGATCCGGTTTATTCGGCCATGTCGATGGCTCTCTGTTTTACGTAGGAGCTATGCCGTTCTGTAATAGCCTCCCTATACATATACATAGGGTACACTTAGCACATTCAATGCATGCCAACTTTGCCTAAGCACAGTCCCAAACGCTCTGTCCCCGATGAACCGGAGGCCAAAAGATGTCCCAGGTCCCAATGAACATACCGCCGCAAACACAATCAATTTGGCCAGCCGTTTGGTTCAATCGTCGCTTGTCGCTCACAGAAGACACACGTATTTCTTAACTCCTACCGCACGCCTATACGTTTTCTGACATCCACTAGTGATGGATACCGACATCGATAATTTGCAATATCGATACCAACCTTAGCGGAATGGACAAGTTTCTCACCAGAACGTCATCGACTGGCTCGTTATCAAATAAAAGAGCAGCTGATGGTGAACCTGAGAAATGGCAAAGTCCGAAGCGCACAGCAACCGCTGCATCACCTAAGACATTGGATCAACGACCTCGGACATCGAATCGATTCGGCAAACTATCATCGGACCAACCGCTTGATGATTGTTCTCACGAGCAACAACCCCATGTGAGTACCAAGACGAAACCCCATCGTATACCTCCAATCCTTATCAACATTGAGAGTAACTGGACCCACACCACCATTAAAGATCTCATCTCCAAATACGATAAGAACTTCCACCTCAAATATAGAGCGAACCACAAAGTCGCCGTTCACTCTTACTCTGCAGCGAGTCATCAAATTATCAAGGATGGACTGAGCGCTGATAAAGTAAAATTTCATACCTTTACTCGCAAGGACGAAAAAACGTTTAAGCTTGTCATCAGAGGCTTACCTAGTAGCGTGGAAGACGATTTACCTGACGAACTGGCAAGCCTTGGCTTTCCCGAATGTAAAATAACAAAGCTCAAATCATCTTCTACGTTGGCCGAGACTTCGAACGCATTATTTCTGGTTCAACTACCACCCGGATCCGACATACTAAAATTCAAAGGACTGAGATACATCTGCCGATGCGTAGTTGAAATCGAAAAGTTCAAACCAAAACATAGTTTTGGAACTCAGTGCTTCCGGTGTCAAGAATTTGGTCATACATCCAGAAACTGTAACCTACCTCCTCGTTGTGTCAAGTGCGTTGGTACCCATCTCACAGCAGATTGCCCCAGACTGGGTGGAACAATGGATGTACAATGCTGTAACTGCAAAGAATCACACGCGGCTAGCTACCGACAGTGTGTGGCTCGTCAAGACTACCTAAAACGCATCCAACGTCCTCGGGATAACCTCAACCAGAAGTCAGTCAAATCCTTCCAAGTCCCGCGCAGCCAGCTTACAACTTCCACCGACGGACGCCTTTGGTCCCAAGTAACAAAGTCCATTGCTGGATCGAAGGTACACAGCTACGCTCAAACTCTACTCAACTGCCCGGCGGAAAACGAACCTTACGACTCATCAGTGTCCGAGATGCTCCAGATTCTGAATATCTTAAAAACAATTAAAGACCAATACTTGTCCTGCACCTCAATGCTCGATAAAGTTACACTCGTTCTGACACATCTTGGTCGCTATGTCTGAACCTAGTGATCTTAACATTATTTCTTGGAATGCTGATGGCATCCGCACTAAACTTCATGAACTGCTAGACTTGGCTAGAGATCTTCGTATTGATATTATAGCACTTTGTGAAACGAGACTTTCTACCAACACCTTTATATGTACACCGGGCTATGAATGTCATAGACTGGATCGACATCCTAACGGCCATGGCCAAGGCGTGGCTATCCTAGTCAATGAAAATATTGTTCACAAGGCAATTAAAATGCCAACTACTCGACACATGGAAGTGGTTGGCATTGAACTCGAAGTGTCAGGTAAGAAACATCACATACTTTCAATTTACCAGTCCCCGAATCTTCCTCTTGATCCCAGCGACTTGGACACAATATTTAGCATTGGCAGCAGCTTACTGGTGATGGGTGATTTTAATTCTAAGCACCCCCACTGGAACTGCTCTGATAAAAATTCTAGGGGAAATACGCTATTTAATCACATGCTTGACAATGATTACATCATCCATTTCCCCTCAACTCCTACTCTTATCCACTATCGTGACGTACTTAAACCGTCTACACCCGATCTTATTTTATCACAAAATATCCACGACATAAGTGATCCTCGCACTATTGATGCATTCTCATCTAATCACTTACCACTAGTCTGCACACTGAGTGGTAAAACAGTCCATAAAAAACATACATGCTACCTTTATAATAAAGCTGACTGGATTGGCTTTCGCTCCTTCCTCGATGAACACATATTCTTATCTTCAAAATGCTTAACATCCGTACATGAAATTGACACAGCTATTGCATCATTTGTAGACACTTTATTAGTAGCTCGTGAAAAGTTCGTTCCTTCTAGCAGCCGGTGCAATCGCCCTACGCCCCTTCCATCAAGTATCAAAGACAGTATAAAAATCAAGAATTATTTTCGGAGACTCAGCCAAAAACAAACCAATCCTCAAATTCGAGCTAGTCTCCGCGCCACTTTCAACCAACTCCAGTACATTGTTAATTCACAAATCACTGAGCATAATAATAAGGTGTGGAATGACAAACTATCAAAAGTAGACCACCCATCATCAGATTTATGGCGCCTAGCAAAGTCTCTCCGCTGTAAACCAGCAGTGATACCAACCCTCAAGCTGAGTGAAGGTAACCTTGCTTGCGACGTTGTTGATAAATGCGAGGCCCTTGCAAATGCCTTCCATGATAACATGCGCCTTACGCTAGACTGGGAAAGCTACCACACTGCTGATGTTCACGCATCAATGGACACAATCAACCTATTTACCCCACAAGGCATTTTTAAGCCTACTAGGCCAAAAGAGATTTGGAACAAGATCAAAAAACTTAAGCGACGTAAGTCCCCAGGCGGCGATAGTCTACATAACGCACTTATAAAAAATATATCCCAAAAAGCTATAATACTCCTTACTAAAATATTTAACGCTTGCTTTCGATTATGTTACTTTCCCCATACCTGGAAATGTGCAAAAGTTATTGCCATACTAAAACCTGGCAAAGATTCAAGTATTCCAGTAAGTTACCGCCCTATTAGCTTGCTCTCTACTCTTAGCAAACTGTTCGAGTCCTTAATTTGTGTGCGTTTAATGTCAACTACTCAACACTTATTGAAAAACGAACAGTTTGGGTTCCGCAAAAGCCACTCCACCACCCAACAATTGGCCAGAGTTGCGGAACACATTGCCCATCACCTTAACTTACATCAGTCTACAGGCATGTTTCTACTCGATATAGAGAAGGCCTTTGATACAGTTTGGCACGATGGCCTTTTGCACAAACTTGTATGCAATGAGGTTCCCATGAACTTAATAAAATTGGTTCAATCCTACCTAAATGACAGAACGTTCTGTGTACATTCAAATGACGTCCGGTCCTCTTCCCGAACAGTTCCCGCTGGAGTGCCGCAAGGGTCAATCTTGGGGCCCTATCTCTTCTTACTGTACCTTAATGACATCCCTATCCAACCACGAACCAAACTAGCCTGCTTTGCAGATGATACCGCGTCCTTCACGTCGGATCGTGACACTGACCTCGTGATAGATCGTCTGCAGTTATCACTTGAACTCTTACATAATTACTTTTCGTCGTGGAAACTCAAACTTAATGGCGAGAAAACCGAGGCCATCATATTTACAAGAAAACGAAAAATATTAGACAAAAAACTTAATTTCTATGGTTATAAAATCCCATGGAACCAGTCGGTAAAATATTTAGGTGTCCACTTAGACAAAAAGCTTAATTGGTCGCACCACGTTATGACAACTCGCTCCAAAGGCATAAAAGCCCTAAATGCTTTAAGTCCTATCTTAAGCAGAAAAAGCAATTTAAGTCCCAATACCAAACTTAGAATTTACAGTACACTCGTTCGCCCTTGTATCTCATATGCAGCCCCTGTTTGGAGTAGTACCTGTGCCACTAACTACAACAAATTACAAGTTGTACAAAATAAAGCCATTAAGATTGCCTACAATACCCCCTTTCGGACTAACCTATATAAACTCCACAAAAAAATCTCATTTCCTCTACTCGATGAATTTATACTTAAGGCCACCCGCAAATTTTATTTAGTTAGTAATCCTCGCAATCCTAACATTCTCATTTCATCCATCGGACAAACACGACTTAAAAATATTAGTTACATCGATAAATACTTATCGTACCGCTTACCCCATCACTTAGTGTTGGGTGAGTAACATTAATAGATGGCCTATCGACAATCTGTCGTTATGGTTATTCACGGTGTAGCCGTTTAAATCTTGATTGCGCCGCTCGGTCCAGTCTCGGTTCGGTAATGGACTCCGCCTACGATTTCCTTAGCTCTGCGATCCTCCATCCCTATCCATGATCGGCGCTCCGTTCATGAGAGGTGCAAGGTAGGTGGAGTCCCGTTATGGGGCGAGCCGTGGTTGGATTGAGTGTTCGCGATGAGTCACTGATGTGGATTGTGTTAATTTAAATAATTAACATTGCCTGTGATGATTTCTGTACGATTTATCGATCTTGTACCGCACGCCGTGTGGTCAGACTCGTGATAGGCCCCCCAGACTACAGTCGAGTCGCATACGGGTCCTTTTCGCGTGCGCGTTACCCTACCACCGATCTAATGTACTCTCACGGCGATGCACCCGATTGATATCTGCTTAATATTTTTCACACTACCCTAAAACAAGTTTTATAGTGTATACAAAGTTAATAGACAATTACAATAAATACTTTTGAGTATGTTCTGTTTGTCCCTAGGTTAAATATGTCTAAGACAAAAATGTACCTCGAACAAGAAGCACATAAATACACTTGTTATTAATTCTCATTAATATCCTAGTATCTAAATAGCCCTAACTTTTAAGTAAGTATTATGTTTTTTTTTATAGGTAAGACAGCCTGGTAAAAATGTTATACATTTAAGCTACTAATGTGCACTTGTTTACTGTATCAAGCGTGTACTACAATTGTAAACTTATGAATAAAGAAATCTGAAAATCAAAAAAAAAAAAATCAAAAATCACTGGACAGACATTTTTAAGGATATGAGCGTAAATGAATCGAAGCTCTAGGCGATTTAAGTCAAGATAAATATATTTCCGTATACGAGATTACGCGCAAAAATCATAAACCTCCTCTACTTTCACAGTTTGTCCACTGTTTAAACTAATACAACGGGTCAATGCGAACATTGTTTAAAAATTTCAGAAGAATACCTAATTTTTTTTAAATAAATAAATAAATTGTCGCATAAAACAGCCTGGAACAGTTGAAACTCTGTGGTAAATGCTTTGTGGCTATCGCTTCGAGTCCTAGACGTTAATCAAAGCTATTGCGGGCACCGCGCCGTCGGGCGACAGTGCCACGTCGCTGCTTCTGCATAAATCCTCCTGCAGCCAGCTTTGTAAACGGTCAAGACGTCCCATCTATGTGCTACATTATTCAATGCTCCGATAAACTCCTGCATTCGTCTTGGCCACTTAAACTACGGACATGACCTACAAATTACTTGACTCCTTAAAAACAAAATAAATTGCATATTTTTAAAGTAAAATACTCATGGAGAAAAGGGTAGTCCGGATCGGCGCTCGTTACGTCTCATATCCTGAATAGCTCAAAGATAATCATTTCAACTGTATGATGCCACACAGCTCGATCTTACGTCTGTTCTGTACAAGCACTTCATACTGAGCCATCGCAAGATGATGACTTTTGTAAGCGCGCCCAAGAATCATTGGATCCTGTTTATTCGGCCATGTCGATGGCTCTCTGTTTTACGTAGGAGCTATGCCGTTCTGTAATAGCCTCCCTATACATATACATAGGGTACACTTAGCACATTCAATGCATGCCAACTTTGCCTAAGCACAGTCCCAAACGCTCTGTCCCCGATGAACCGGAGGCCAAAAGATGTCCCAGGTCCCAATGAACATACCGCCGCAAACACAATCAATTTGGCCAGCCACTTGATGAAAGCCGGGCTTTACTAGGCACTGACACGACGGCTACTGCAGAAACTTAAAATTTGATTTTTATGTAGCTTACGTCTCACTGCAGGGCACAGGCTACTCTCAGAGTGTTTGGACTTAATTACCATATAGGTAGATAAAATAAATATTGCTTACTGATTATTTCTTCCTGGTAGTAGTGAACGCAGAAGGCAACTCAATCGGATTGAATCTAGTTCTCGGAAAATTGGGACAATAATGAATAAGTGCGAGCCCGCTCATTGTCTAATGCTCATTGTATTGGGTGTGACTAATTTCTCGTTATTCCCATTTGAAAATAAACCGTTCAACTCGACAAGACAAACAAGTTTTACTACGAGGAAAAATTCGACATAGCGACCAATATCATTTTCTGTTTCACAGAGAACGTAAGCATCACGGGTTGTTAGAAATTATTATTGATTTTGCTTATGTTACCTAAAGAATGGGGTCTAAATTGTACTAGAGTACCTATGGAATATAGATACCCATATGTTAATTTATATAAATCGATCTTAGCACACAGCGCCCATGTTTAACCGACTTTAAAAAGGAAAATCGCCCATATGTACATATATTTTTTATATCTATTTTTTCCATGATAATTCTATAGATAACTTAATTCAGAACACGTTATATTCTATTCAGGTACGAGTATATTTAGTTTATTAGTTTAGGTGGGATCCATGAAAAAATATATTTTTCTGAAAGTCCGTTTTTCTATTACCCCGCGCCGTTCTACATATTTTCTAAATACAAAAGACGCGAGGCAACAATAGACCGCGTACGATAAACATATCGCCGCGAATACAATCAATTTGGCGGGCCGCCGGACGCAGTCGAGGTTGTAAATGTCTACGTAGCGAACCCAATTGATAGTGATACTCAGAGTCGACGTAAGGTGCTGTCTCAATTTTCTCCGGTAAGTTAGAGCGGGATCGCTGTGCAGTGTCCGCATGTCGAGTGCATGCCAGACCACCAACACGCCACGACGTGGGCCAACCCGGCACGCAGACACGCGACGTGTTGTGGTGGCCGCGGTCGCCGCCCGTCTGCATGCCCTAAAGTGAATGCAGCAGAAAGACTTAGGGCTGCTCTTTATTATTATTTGTCAAGCGTAAAGAAAATTTATAGCTTGCTGTATAAAATTAGCATACATTAGTGTTAACATTCAAAAAACATGTTTTTCTACAAAATACACTTTCACACGGCACATTCACTAGTAAATATAATCAAAGCATATGCGTTATAAAATAACAATTGACACAACGCCCATGCACATCGCCTCACACAGACTAGAATTGAATAATTCAATGGTGAATAATTGAATAATAATTGTATGGTGACAGCTTCATTAAAATATCTGCACGCACCCAAAAAATAATATATGTCAATACATTCTATAGTACCAAATAAACCCAAAAGGCAAACTTATTTTTAGATAAATTTGTTCCAACTACTCTGACAATGTTAAATCTAAAACAGAAAAATGGAAAATAAAACGAAAAGAAAAGTAATTGGTAAGTGCCCCAATATTCGTTAATATACAACCGAAATATCTGTATTTTCCGTTTCTTTAAATAGTATTTAATTTCTTCTTAATATCTAATTCTTACCTACAATATATCAAAAACTAAAATTATGCAATAGATTTGAAAATACCTACTCCGTTTCACTTTCAAAAAATGCAAAATGTACCAACTTACATGTGGATTGGGGCATGCCTAAGATAACACATATTTTGACTTCTAGTTGGTCTAGTGCTATCACGCTCGTCTGATTACCATGCCGGCGAGGTAGTGTTCGATTCCCACTAGGGGCTGCCGTATATAAAAAATGGCCTCAATCTGCGTGTTTGTGATGTCCCTGCCTGGTTTCCATAGCGCGGGGTATCCCAATTTGAAACCAGGGCAAAGGATTGTTTTATGTGGAAGTTATATATTAAATACGGCGACGTGTACGGTAAATGAATTTAATTTTTCATTTCATTTAAAAGTAGTTTTATTTAATATGGCAATTGAATAAAAGTGTTGTTTTTTTATCTAACAAAACTGTAAAAAATGTTTCTGATAGATAGTTCTTTGGACGAAGTATGGTAAAATTAAGAATCTAAAATCAAAGAGAAATGATAATACGGTTTTTTTATGGGACACAACCGAGGCTACGTAATACAGCTAAACCAAAAAAAAGATTAACAAAATTTTTATTTTTCCTGTCAAATCTATGCTCTCGATGCGTGTGGTTACGAGACAAGTCTCGCTCTCATATGACAAAAGTAGTGTCAAACTTTGCCGAAATCATTTTGGGCAATGCCGCCATGTTATCAGTTATAGACAAGTCTCGGTCGAATCCATCTCAGTCGCGGTCGCCGTGTTAGTGTCGAGACATTTCGGAGAAATTGTCATTTTTAAGTAGAGAAGAATTTCTCAACCGCGATATGCTAAGGAAACTGATTTCTTAGATAGTGTATCTAGTATTGTTATATATTCAACATTTCTTCTCAATGAACCCTCTCGTAATGCTTAACTTAAATTATCACGCTTTCGTGCTGTAAGAACGCTGAAAGTTAGCATCCATAGGCATTAACTTACTATAAAAACCAACAGTTATAGTCCCGGCGAGTCAAATAAATATCTTCAAAAACTTTCAAATTAACTCTCCTTAAAAGATGATTCATGTGCTTGCTATTGAGTAGTACTTCTTATATTGTTCCACTCTCCGCATATGCACGTTTTCAGTACCCACTGCCAAATGCAGTCGTGTTATTCGCATAATAGAGCAGGTGTGATGATGTCGGAACCGCATTCTACGTTTCACGAAATGTGTTGGATATTGGAAATGCATCTGGTACAGTACCACACTGCATACAGCATGCAGACTCAAATCAGACTTGTCTATTCCACCAACCCGGACTTGCCCTCCCAGGTGGAGTATGGCCAAATCTTCCTGCGATGCATGCCCCAGCAGTAGGGACATACAAAGGGTTGATATCAAAGGCTTCAATATCACTTGAAAATTTTCTGTCACATTTACGCACTTTGCGATTCTTTACATTGTGTGGTAAAGTATACTGTCCAAATACGAAATTTTAAATGTCTTGTTCCGTAACATAGGGTGGTTTTTGAACTACTTTAGGCGCACTTTACTTTCTTTGCGTACCTAAATATTCACACTTGCGTAGATGACTGTATACTGGGGTATACTCAGACTCGGGTATACTAGGCTCCAGTCATCATCTAAACCTAATAAGTTTTCGCTTCTGTTGTGTGGTCATAAGAATACACCATTTTTTCTATCTATCTCTTTATGATGTCTTACTCACTCCTTTTTTCATAATTTTTGGCTCTTGCCATTTTTATAATAAATAAAACATGTGTAACGAGTTGTAAAAATACCTGCTTACTACTAAGCACGCCTAAGCTAATATTGGAATTATACGCTGATAAATTGTTGTGTAGTATTGTGCGTATGTATAGTTTCTTAATACAGACACTTGTAGGCGGTAATTCTCAGTCGGAGGGAGGTGATCATTAACATAGGTCACGTACTTCTAACCATTTGCAGGAAATTGTGCTTTCCACAAGCGGAAATTTGCGTCGAAAAGTATAGGCCGAGTCTGTAGGGCTTTCCGAATACTTCCGATTGATCCAGGCGCGCACCCGACCGCGACCCGCGTCCAGCTCTTGACGGCGATACAACCAAAGACTATTTATGGCAGATCTACATTTATAATTCCCAGCAGATAACTTGATCAAAAACCCTGGGATGAGTATTCGGTAGACACGTAAGAGCAAACACTTTTTCAACTATTAGTTAATTTGACAAAACAAAAGTCTGTCAATGCGTTTATTTGAAATGAAAGTAATTTTGTCAGTTATTTGTCGGGTTTTATAAAAGGAAACTTCTAAAACTATACTAAGAAGCAGATATTTATGTTTAATCCTCTGTGTTCATAGCCCGAGCGACATCGGGCGCTAAGATCACTGAGTATACGAGTATAAAAATAAGTTTGCCAGAAACGCTGTTCAATGTGTAAAGCATACTTCGTGCTATTATTGAGTGCGAAATATTATTTTGATTACAATGATGTCTGGAATTAAAACCAGTCCAAAGCAGGAAGACTTTGAAAATGCAAAATTTGGAGATTTTTTCATTTTTTTCCAAAATGTTAGAGATTTAACGTGTAACGTTCATTAAGTCACAGTTTCTGTGTTATTCTCTGAGTTAATCTCATTTTAACATCGTTAATTTCAAGGTAATTTGCAAAAGTAAATTAACTGGCGTAGAAAGTGCGGTTTCTGAATCCGCTATTTGACACGTATCAAATTTGACGCGATAAATGAATATTTCCTATAGTACTTAACGTAAGAAACCGAAATCTAAATAAAATATATTTGCTAAGTAAGTATGCAGGATGGCTGCAAAATTTGCAAAGTAAAAAAAATTTTTCCTCGTTTAATTTGAAACAGCGATAACGCTATTCGCCATCTTGAAACCATCTAAAGTATGTAAACAAACATCTTTCAGCCAGAGCCAGCGGACATTGATTATTATAGGACTTACATCAAAGTGATCTTCACATAAATACACCCGAGTTTCAATTGATCAAGAGTCGGGGTCTCTTTTGGCAAGTTTGAGCCAAGTTTTTCAAATGTTAATTTCACTGGGTACACGAATCCACAACTTCCCGGGGGTTATTGACGTGTTTTTTCATTCTCGGTCAATGCAAAATGATAATTGGTATATTTTGGATGTAAATTTGATGAAATCATGGTTGCGTTGTTGTTATTTCACTATGCTCAGAGATCACTAACAGAAAATGAATGTCAAACTATGTTTACAATTTTTTGGACATCAAAATATAGACAAAAATAGCTGACCGCGTTTTTGGCGGTTTAGGAAAATAAAGTTTTAAAATATATTTTTATGTTGCTTTTAGGTCCTGAAAAAATATACTAAAATATTTTTTGGTCTAATGGAAGAGTTATTTACCATTTATGACTTACTTGAAAAGAGAGTCAAATAGCGGATTGTTGCTCTTTACTGAGAAATTCAAAGATATAGTTAAGTATTTAATTAGCGAAATTCTCAATTCAGAAACTGTCCTATGGCTTTGAAAATGTTTCTATACTTAAATTTCCAGAGGTAATAATTGAGTTAGATAACATAAGCGATGTTGGCAAGCTTTAATATGCATAGTGCGTGCATGTTGTGGCAGCCCGTAAGCCATGTTCTCTTTTTGGCGGCGGTGTAAGCGAACACGGCACGACGGGCGGCCGACCCCTCCATTAGGCACAACGCAGTCAACACACGTGTTGCTAGTAACGGCTGAAACCTTGTTATCCCCCGTGTAGCCCGCCCGCGTCTTCTTCCCTTATGTGGATGTAAAACGTAAACCTATCAATTTTCGAGCGCTTTGCCAGCATGTTGTTTATGCTGGTATACAAGTACGCAGTTGTATAAAACGTGCATAGCTTTAAAATCTTGCAGCTACATTTGAGAATTTCCACCTCAAAGAGTTAGGTTATTTAATAGCTTATACGCTCGGCAAAAAGTTGCTTCGTAGACTCCCAAAAGTTTTCGTACAGTCTGTTTGCCGCGCGCGTCTCAGGGACTCCCAATTTGTGAAGACACCTCCTCGTAATCCTAATATTCATTTGCATAACGAAATGCAGGAAACAGCCGAGTCTTAATGATGAACGTGATATTTACTGAGCGTATGACACCTGTACTTGCATATAAATTGTTTCTTAAATTTACTAAAATGTTGTAAGGTAGACTGGTGGCAGCGGCTGGACGAGGATGGTATAGGATAGAATGGAATGGCGTGCTTGGGGAAGGCCAACAGTGGACGAATACGGGTTGATCGATTGAGTAACAATCTGTTAGAACAGTACCTACACATGGTGGTAATAGCAACGAGATACCTATTTCATGATTATTAATGGCACTCATTATTATTTTAAAAATAATAACTGGAAAACAGTTTCTTTAATATCGATAATTAACCAATTCAAATATTCCTCTCACCACTATGTTTCCACATTTTATCTTTACTCGGGATTTGTTATTCTTAAGCGTCATTATAATTTATCCAAGCTCGATGCTTGAACTTATTTCTCGTTTTCGCTATCTTCTTCAACGCCTCTTATGGTGTATGGCCATCATCGTGCCGCTCCATGAAGGCAAAGTGTCCTAGCAGGGGAACTGCCTATCACGGTATTTAGTGTTCTCAGATTATCGTCAAACTGTATGCAAAGAATTTGATTAAATTGAAAGAGACTGAAGAAAAGATATGGGATGTTTAAGCGGCTGTAAGATAGGGAATGGGATGTGTGGATAAAATCTTCATTTTGAGACTTATGGTGGAGAAACTTGAGGCTCAAAGTCAAACGGATTTCTGATTTCTGTTCTTTAGTCAAGAAGTAATATGTTTAGAAGTTAGACTTATTTGTATTATGTTAAATATATGTTTAATTACTATAAGTATTCACTGGAACTAAAGACGAATGCATTGTATTAGTAAGCCAACGGTCTTCTCATAAAACTCTTTTGCTTAAATTCTAATTAAGCAATTAAAAGAATGCCGTTGGCTCACTTATTAAATTAAATAAAGACCCAAGTAACAGTAATGAATGAGGCATTTAAAAGAAGTGGAATGAACTAAGTGAGTAAGACAAGTGGAATGGTCTTCTAAAAGGATGATGAAATGACTGAGAGCAAGATAGCAATGAGGTGAAAGGGTGGAACAAATGAAAGATAAATATGTATTCGGGAAGCCAGCTTACGAGGTACGGAATATGTGAAGGTTATATAGAAACAATGGTAAAAGTAGCAAATTGTGTAAATGGTGCCTCGCAATGTTTCGTGAGTGGCCGAAACATCTCCAAAAGAGCTAGATTGGCTTCCCATAATGAATGCTGGTCCCAACTCTTGTGTATGGTAGCGAGACTTGGGTGTAGCAAAAGAATTAAGAATATAATATATAAATGCACTAGAAATGAGGTCCTTAAGTATGTGGTGTTACTTTGAATGGCAGGTCTGATGGTTAGAGAACTTTGAAGACTAAAAGATGATGTGGTGACTGGAATTGAGAAAGAAATGTTACATTGGCTTAGACATATGGAGAGGATGAAGGAAGAAAGATTACCGAAAGAAATATATCGAGGAAATTTGTGTGTCAAAGGCCAGTCAAGGACATCCCAGACGGACATACGTTTATATATTTTATACGTTTTAGCATAAAGGGAGATAAAAGTACCGGAAACCGTCTTACGTGCATGCAACGACTCATGCAACGTGCATGCAACGACTCATGCATATTAATGAAGCGAAAGAGATCTACCAGGATCGTGGCAAATTGCAGACCTTGGTCTCTGTCTACCCCTCCGGGATACAGGCGTGGGTATATGTATGTATGGTTTTTAGACCTGCCTGGGCTCAAGGCCACAGAACATAAAAAAAGAGTAGAAGTAGCGACATGACACATTAGTACGAAAACCAGTGTAACCAAACCACACATGTAAACCAAACGCACACTCACACACACTGTTATGGCATGATCGGTACATTTTGGTCCCCAACTTTAATTTTTGCTCTCTTACACAGTACAACAAAGCATTTTAATAAAGTTTTCACCGTTGTTTTCTTTACTAGACGCGCACGGCAACTGAAGTAAACAAAACTGTCACCGACTACGCATAGGCAATATTGCCAATGTGAGGCACGCGGGCACCGCCCACATACGACTTCTACTCTTTTTTATGTTCTGTGCTCCAGGCAGACGCTGGTGGGCGACCGCGTAGGACAAAGACAAGCGGCTACTTCTTGTGTAGGAGCCCTATTTTGGGTCTACGCTGAGCCAGCGAAGTAAATAGTAAGTAACCACTTCAAATAAGCAAAAGAACAAAAAGCGTAGTAATTATTTTATACGCTTGACTGTGTTAAGTTTCTATATTGTACGAAAAATAAATAAATGCGATAAATCTTTTGTTTAAAATTTTGGAAGCGATTTGATATCAATAGAAGATATGACTTTAGGTTTCGCTTTCTTTGAAAAACGTTGTAAATACGTCGTGAGTACAAAAGGTTTTTGCCATTTTTTTACAAAGAGAAGGTTAATTTAAAGCTACACTAGAGTCTGTTATGTAAATGGGATGTAGCGAAACGTGAGAGTATAACGTAAGGTACCAAGGTACATTAGGGTGCTGGCATTGTTGCGGCTGGAGCAGCCCTACCGAGTAGCTATGACGACGAGCGCTAAGTGCCAAAACAATTTCGCACAACAATCTCCCACATTATGAATATAATTATTAAGCCACCTCGCCACGTCCTCACTTCATTTCCATCGCAAGCGTCGAACAATGAAATGTAGATGAGGACTTTTTGATAAGCTCTTTGTATAATTTGTACTTTTACCTGAAAATTATGAAACGGCCAAGGAATAAGCGGACGGCTTAAAATATTCAAATGTATAAAAGCGTTGAACACGAAAATTTGAATAAAAATCCCCGATTTCTTCTCAAAAGACTTTCGGGACCGTTTGATTTGATTCGCGCAATTTTCCCACTTCGGAGTGGTTTATAAATAAATATTAATCAATAAAATTAAAAATATTTATAAAAGTTGTAATATTGGAGTGGTGGAGTACGTCCTAACCTTCCTGCAGAGGGACATACATAGGGTTAATATCTATAATATTGGGGAAAACATAACATTTACATACAAGCACATACATTGCTTCTGGCCCCACACTAAGATACCCTGTGTCGTTGAAACCAGAAACAGCGATATCATAAACATGTAAACATCCAAGACCTGGGGTTTTTTTGTCCCCAGCCGGGGTTTGAGCCCGGGACCATAGAAAAAATGCAAAACATCAAGTTACTGTAAATAAACATCTGCTCGCTATGTAGCGTGACGTAGTTGCGCTACGGAGGCCAAACCGTGCTCGTAGCTCGGCCAGCTCGTAGTCAAAGACGAGTGCTACGCTAAGGGTCATATTTCAACGGTTACGCTTAGCCCGTAAATAAATACACAATGTCTAATGGCTCGGGTTAAATGTGCCTTCTTATCTCGTTTATTACTTCAACCTTTTTTCATGCACATGGTTTTCGAGTTCGGCTTTTTACAGTTACAAAAGCCGACTGGTTGTTGACACGGTCTTTTTTAAACCGTTTTAGGGGTCGGACAGTTCATCTGTATTGTGTGGAGCGACCTTTTCTACACAATGTTTAAAACAGAAGCTTAACTAAATATAAGCCTGTATAACAATCTATGCAAATACAACTTAAGTGTTTACTTTATATGCTGGATGGTTAGGTGACAGTATGTGGCGTCTGAGTGGTCACTTCACTGGTTGAAGTGACCGCTGCAGTGTTGAAGCAACGTAAATACATTTTCACCTAATCAATGCGCAATTTCTGAGTACTTTTCAGTTACAACAAACATTTTCTATGACTTTAGAAATGTTTTATTGTTTAATTTTTCCATAATATTTTTAGAGTGGTTTGTTTTTTTACTACGGTTCGTCGTTATCAACCCTTGTATGTCCCCACTGCTGGGGCATGGGTCTCTTCCTGCATCGCAGGAAGGTTAGGCCATACTCCACCACGGGGGCCAAGTCCGGGTTGGTGGAGGTTACTACGGTTATTTTATTATTATTATTTATTCAAGACATTTACAGAATACTAGTTAAATACAAAAAAAAACCTTCTCTGAAACCTGTACAGGTGAGGTGAGTTACTCGTTTTCTAACTTAAGAAGTGTTGTTTTAGGGCATGTCGGCACTTATTTGGTTCACACAGGATTTTTTCTACAATTTCGGTGGGTAGATCGTTTAAAATCATTGGAAAAATGTACTCCGCTGTACGAGTCCCATAATAGTTGTTGTAATGCGGATGTTAAAGAGTACATAAAACACAATAATTTGTATAGAACGGACCTATATACAGAGCGTCACACGGCTATGTCATATGAGGGGAAAGTAATTGAATATTGTAGATGAAACATTTTGCTGAATGAAGACATTATTTTATTTTAAAAAAACAATCTAAATGTCCGATCGAAAGGCTTCATAAGAATTATTTTTTGCTAAATAACATAGTGTCAGAAATTAACATTAACATTTACATACTGGAAAATAAAAGGAAGACCATGAATTTTAAAATTTTTAGTTCAGTTTGTCAATTGCTCAAAATAGTATAGCCGTGAGACATCCTGTACCGGAGCCTGTGACGTTGGTAAGAATGCGTAAAGTTTGAATTGAAAAAAATATGTAAGTCCTAATATTTCGAAAATAAAAGTCATAGAACAAAGGTTATTGTAAAACACAAACTACATTTGGGTATTTTAGACAAAAAATTGAGATGACCCGGTCGAGAGCCACACACAATTTGAATGCTTTGTCCGGATTGTGTGCGACCACCTTAAAAGGTCTCATAGACTGAAACTCACTGTTATACTGAGACTCAGCTTACACAGCAGTCGATTAGTAATGTGAACCTTCTTCGATGTATATTTGAAGCTTTTTATCTATGTGAAGCCTCGGTTAGCATAATCGTCGGTGAACTTTCGTGGCGCGGACGCAATGCGGTTTCCGCACGGAAATTCTTTCGCTTTTTAAGGAAAATTATGGACTAGACTACTGCGGGCTAGCTACTACATCGTGTTATTTCCTTTTATATGCAGGGAATAAAACAGTTTTAAGCTATGATTTTGGGGACGAAAACGACTTTACTAATATGGCCGCCATTATACTACGTTCCTATTATTAAATTTATACAAAATTGACAACAGAAAATATTCTAGTCTAATGGTTATTTAAGCATTTTTAAGTTCATCAACCGAGTAGGTTTGTAAGTAAAACGCCTTATTCATTTGATTGTAGTGGGATTATGATAAAAAGTGTATAGCAAGACATCTCATCATTTAGATGGAAGTGTATTGTGAAAGGATTTAGAAAAGTATCTCGTCTCGTAGTACACACAATATTTTTTTGCTTTCCCTTTGTTGTCTCGGTAACAAAACATACTGGGTAGACTTGGAATGTATTAGTAAATATTTATGTTGACAATAGACTTGCTTATTGCAAGAAATAAAATACCTACGCAAGCATATAAACCGTCGGTATATAAAGTTTATTAGACCATTCATATGATAACATCAACGGCGAAAAAATATGTGATGCGATACAAAATAGTATTCCTTCCAGGAAGAGTACCTCTGAGAAGCTTCAAGGCCCAATACAAAAACAACGTACACTAAGTGCTTAAGGCTGAAAGTTCTAAGAATAGTTGGAATATGTAAAAAAAGAATAAGTGTTTACACTATTTTTATTTTTAATGCACTAACCCGTGCTAAGGATTACTCAATTGGTAGAGCGCTGGTACGGATAGCCAGAGGTTGCGGGTTCGAATCCCGGCATGGGTGAAATTTTTAGCCTCTAAATAGGTTTTTAAAAAAGAATAAGTGTACTTGATGTTTTCAGAAGATCTCATGCGGAGTGATGGAGACACTCGGCTAATAGGGTCATCGGTTGTCAGGGAGCCTTAAAAACGCGCTCGGGTCGCGCGGCCGCGGCCTCAGGCGACAGCCGTCAATCAGAGGGACGTTCGTCCGACACATACATCTGTTAGATTTCTTGTTATCGTGACCCTCATCTGGGAAGGAATTACATCCTCCTGCATCTGTGTCGGCTTGGGACTGACACAGCGCTCTCGACCCCTCAATAACACACCATTACAGCGACGCCTCTGTCACTCCTTATCCGATCCATTTGTGTAGTGATGTCCTACATGACAATTTTTTGCCCTCTATCACATGGATATATTTCCGTTTTTGTATTACACTCTATCAATCTATCTTTAAAAATATCATATTATCAAAATTATAAGCACGTAACCCAATAATATATGGAGGAAAACCTAAACATTGTTTCTTTAGTACTGATAATAAATAATCTATTCCCCAACGTTTTAAAATTTCCATTTTATTTATGTATTTTACATGATTGTGAAACATGACGTGGTTGAAAAATATAAAAATACTATTGAGAATTTTATTTTTCCTTATGGGCAGTGGTTCAAATGTCAATACTAATAAGCGGTTTTCAAGTTTTGCATAATTTCAAGAACATTTTCTAAAACAATTTTAAATTTATTTTTTTCCCAGCCAACTAAGTACGTTAGTCAATGAAAACACTTACTTTTTACTTCTTTACTGAATGACATCAGAAAAGAAGTTAAAATACACAAGGTTGAAAAATATATCTCATTAAGGGATGTTTAGTCGGACAAATTTAACCAAAGGCCCTGAGGTATCTCCCGGGAAATCAAGAGCTTTTGAGAAAACTAAAACTTTTTAGAAGCTCGTGTAACTAAGTAAATATTATTATTAATACTTTTTAGCACGAAAATAGTTTCAGATATTGTTCATTCATTTACTAATTACACAATCCACTAAACAAAAATGTCAAGCGAGGTGACATGTGTAGGTAAATCGTTTAGGCATTTGAATGAATGCGGTCGGTATTTCCCCGTAATTGGTGCTGTCGAGCGGACAAATGTCCCGTCCACCGTGTGCCAGATAGTCACCCTAACTGCCGCCATTAACTGAACGATAATCTTAAATTACTATATCGCTCGCTACTTGATTGTCACCCTATGTTGAGTTGTCACGATACCGTCTATGTCGAACTTTATGTTTATTTTACGACTTACGAAGCTACATCTATTCACGTGTTTTCGTCACCGTATTATAAGCTTGGACTCTCACAGTCTGTCAGTCTGCAGTATCTGTCATATTTTGAAAACCTGATACATTAGTGTCTTATAACCCATTATCTATAGCTCAGTACAAAATATTGTCATATAATTGTAATTTACCGTATAAGTTACCTCTAATCAAGTTTAACGGGAGCATGTACCTACTTAGAGCAATTGCAGAACCTAGAAACTGGGCAAACACACACGACTCGCAACTCTAACTTAATATGAAGCATGTTACGTTGTCCACAAACTTAGGGGACGAGTTTCAAAGACGATCCCCAGAGTCTCCTTTATGCAAATCTCGGGTAATTTCTTTGGTGGGCGTCACCAGGGGCCCTTAGTTGAGATTGCATTGACTTTTCAACAGAAGTGTACTCTGTATGTCAAGCTACCGTCCTGCGCCTTACCGTATGCTCCGAGGATGTGCGATAAAGTTTGCGTCAAACAAAACCCGGCGCGCGCATCCAAGTTCGGAAATGTTAACTGCTGTTGGAAATAATCATAATTGCACAACTGTTCCGGGAGAAAGTTATAAAGCTACCTAATTAATGAGCTCTGGCTTTACTCAACCGCTTGTTTTGTAGAACACGTATGGGGAATAACAGAAACAAACAATCTAAACGTATAATAAAGTTGAAAAGAAGTGAATATATGTCGGCAACTCTTGCCTGAGAACGGAAATTGCGGCGAGCAAATGTGAAAAGTTGTTTCCAAATAGGTATACGCCGGAGAGCCTCGCCAGAATTGTCATCCCCGTAGTTACAAAAGTAATATAATATTCACGTTGATCTGCTTAAATTCTTAACGATGACATTACTATATGCTGTATTAAACTTGCCCCGACTTTATAACCTTTTTGTCAATAGCAGAATCTAAAGAATAACCCACATTTTAATTCTAATTAATAACATGATTACCACCACGACCATAGAGAAGTTAAAAGAAACTCAAAGTACTACTTTTTCAATAGGTAAAAATGGCTTTTGTCTTCCATAAATTACAGGATTATTATTCCAAAGTTAGACGAGTCATAAATCTGTATTAAACACATATTACACATATGAAACGTTTCGTCTACGTCCGGCTAATTACTTTAGTTTTAAGTTGTTTTGATATATTATTATTATTCATTTATTTCAGGCAAGGCCCATATAGTGTTAGTAACAATTTGTATAGTCAGTGCTCTAGATTTTGTATGATGTTTGCACAATCTATATATATATATTGGCCTTTTTGCATCTATTTAATGAGATGATTTATACAGCGTCCAGTGTTATCTTCACTCATACTAGATGGGTGAAGGGACCAGGATGCACAATCTAACCAGTTTTACAATTAAGTTATTTTAATTGTTTTGTATGATGTTCGCTCAATCTAACCAGTTTCTACAGAAACCTCCATGTTCCTCCTTACCTTTCAAAGGAGTTAGGTGATCCACAGATTAAGAAGAAAAGTAATTAAACTAAGGGCTGATTTTTCAATATTCAGATAACTTTTATCTGAGGAATAACAATGGCGGTTTGACATAATTTTCATACATAAGCTGTCAAACCGCCATTTTTATTCCTCAGATAAAAGTTATCTGACTATTGAAAAATCAGCCCTAAGAGTATTTTACTGTCTACGGTTTTTGCTCCAAATAGGGTTATAGATTTAAAGGGCTTGGAACATGTAAGCTCTAGCTTAATTTACTCAGAAGTTAAAAATCGACCAAGTGCGCTCCGCGCCACACATAGCGAAGGGTTCTAAAGAAGGAAGGCTCTTATGATTTTTTCACCTCTTTTAGATTAGATTAGAACTCTTTATTGTACACACCAGAAAACAAAATACATAAAAAGACTTACACATCTAAGCTATTGCCGTATACAATTGGCGGTCTTATCGCTAAAAGCGATCTCTTCCAGTCAATCTTGGGATGGATAGAACTGAAAGATGAAGAGAGTAGGTAGGTAGGTGTACATGAAGTATACAGGAAGAATATGTACATAAACTGACTTACAACTAATATTCATATATATTTAATAAAATACATAAACTAGGCCATATATATAATATTATTAATGTAGGTATAAATTATACAAACATACATAATTATATAGTTATAATATAATAATACATACATTTTATATGAAATCAAACAACAACGAAAACTTACGGAACGAACAACTTTATCAATGCATTTTTCTATGGAATTTGTACGAACTTTTGCTTTTAAAAGTTGATCGCCTATTACTGGTTAATTTGTAGAGCGTACTTAGCTCCAATAGTTTTCCTTTTTTGCATGTTTTTACACCTAACCGTAGAGGGGTGAGGGGAGGGGACGCCATACTTTGTTTGTTACACTTTATTGCACAATAAAACTTAAATGAATACAATGTGATGAGAATTACGCACAAAGGCGGACTATTTTAAGTTTAAATGTTTTGCAAAAAGATCTCTAAATCGAAAAAGCCTTTTTTGTGATCAATATAACTATTTGAAAACCACCTATCCAACGATATCCCATACAAGAGTTTAGGAAGAATAAAATGATTGCATCGTTAATAATTTAGATATGGAAGAGGTTTCCTAGAAAACTTTTAAGATTAAATTAAATTTAAATTAAACTAAATATTCATGGACATATTACACAGATCTCGTTAGTCCTATACTAAGTACAACTAAATGACTTGTGTTATAGGTAATAACTCGACGATACATTTAATACAATAAATACATAGATAACATCCAAGACCCAAGAAAAACTAGAAAAGTTCGTTTCCTAGTTTGACCCGGCCGGGGATCGAACCCGGAACCTTCGGTTTTACAGTCAGCGTGCCAAACCGCTGCGCCACCGAGGCCGACTATTTTGTTAAGAATTCTACTATTTTGTCGGCGTTATTAATAGATATGTATATCTATGCCAATTTTTAACTTTCTAGCACTTGTGCTCTCTGTGTTAAGCCGCGGACCTTGGTGACCAAGGATGTCTAATAGGGGTATAGTCTGTTAAGTTTAAAAATATACCTCGGGCTCTTGAGTAGTCTTCGGTTTTCGCCGATAGCACACGAGTGTAATACTACTTCCTGCTCTGTATAAAAATTTTCTTCACTATTTTGAAAAGTTATATTATCATAGTTATCATATTAGTTCCGATATTTCTATCACACGAATATATCCGATACTATCCGATAGTAGCTGAGGTATATTCTAAAAGCTAACAGACTGTATAAAAGTTCCGACCTATCGAGACTACCAAGCATTGTCAGAATGCTATCAAAAAGTCAAAATACGTTATGACTGAATTACGAGTATATACATAATTTTCAGGCAGTGTCCCGTTGTCGTAATCTGTTTATGTTTCGTCGGGCATTCGGTCATGTGGCAGTCAGGAAGAGATAAGCGCGTCAGTGTAGTGTGCCTGTCTACTGAGGGCGGCCGCTTCGGTTTGCCGAGATAGCCATACACTTCGAACCTATTATGCACTAATAGGTATGTAGGCTGCTATACGGGGCTCTAAATATTAATTGCCTATAGCTTATGCGAGCGAGAGAGATTGAAATGTCGAACCCGCCTTGCCACTAATGTAAGCACGTAGTGTTTTGCCTGTCGTCTATGTTACCGTACGTACTCAAAGCGTAGTCAGGTCCTTTGGAATAGTACGAATTAACGAAGAGTAATTGCTTATGATCTTGTTCAAATCAATGTCTCACACCAGTGTTAAAATCAAACCAGGATAAATTCAAAAATATAAAATATTGTACCTAAATAAAAAAGGCCAACTTATGTTCTTCATCAACCCGCAGTGTACAATTATGTACTCGTATACACGAAACCATTCCGACACTTTTCGAACGCTTTTCGAAATTAAGACTGAAAATTTGCAGGGGGATTGATTAAGGTCAGATCACCCAGACCACTCCTAATTTTATGGCTAATACTCTTATATGGTTTACTAGACGTGGAGATCCAAAATTTTCAATTTTCGGCACTCAATCACTCACTCATTCACTGATGGATCATCAAAAGTGTAGGGTAGCTACTTCTAATTCAACCGAAGATTTGAAATTTGGAATATTAGTAGTGTTTAAGGAGTAGGCAACGGAAAATCAGTAAAAATATACACGGTGGCTGTGGTATACAGGGTAGTAAGAATAACTAGGTACCTAATCGGTTGTAGATAGAGAATATTTTTGTTAGAAGACTTGTTCTAATTATTAAAGTTAAATTTGCAGTTTAAAATTAAAAAAAATGTACAGTCATCAAAAAAACCACACTTTCTCTAACTTACTTTCATAACGACCACCGATCCTATTTACAAATTATTTACATCATTGGACATCTTAAGAGTAAGGAAAAAATATACCGTAGTTTAAAATATGCCCACAGGATGGCCAGATTATACAGCGTCACAATTTAAGACGGGCGGTGAACCTAATTAGATAAAGGTTTGTTAGGAGACTTCTCCAATTGTTTGTGAACCTGTTTGTGCATTCTCAAATGGAAATGAAAAGCAATGCCTGCAAAAAAGTACGGTTTTTTTCTTTTAAAACAACAGTTTACTATAATGACATAAACGCCACGGGAAACCAATAAAAACATTTTTTTTTCTTTACTTGTAGATCATACTAGACAAGTTTCCTTTGTCCCTATCGTGTTTATGTTTCCTATTCACCATCCTCTAACAATATGCATGTTTGATCTGCAAATTTTTTTCCGAGCCCTTCCGTGCTTCGCGATGCACGTTAATCCGTTTGGTTCCGGCTGTCATGTAATGGCAGTCGTTAAGTCATGTCAGAGGCCTTATGAGGCTTGATAACTTCTGACAGTAAGGCCCGTCACTGTCTTATGGTCCTCCACCAACCCGGACTTGGCCCCCGTGGTAGAATATGGAGTAATTTTCCTGCAATGCAGGAAGAGACCCGTGTCCCAGCAGTGGGGACAAAGGGTTGATATTAGGTCATAATTAATCCATAGCGACGGATATCTTTCCCGTAATTGAATTTATTTTTATAAGTGATTATTAATGGAGTCGTAACTATTTTTAAAGTTCTGAGTAGCATTTTTTGATCGAAGAACGATTATTTTTAAAGCGATTACACATTAAATTTCAAAGTAGGTCCGTTTTATTTACTTAGTTCCTGTTTTCCCTTGTCAGGGATTTAGGATCCCCACTTACTGCGGTCCTGATTGGCGACGTTGGGGTTTACCACCACATATCTCTCAAGTCTCACCTTAATTCAAAACGACGATCCGACGTAATGCGTTGCGTAGAATTATGTCACTACGCCCGTGACTGTAAATTGTTCCTAGCCCACAGCATTGAACACCAACCGTTGCGCCGCTTGGTAGAAATGACAAATGAATAGTCACTGCTCTATTATTGCAACAATTTCAAACAAATGTTGGACGTTTTTGTAACAAAGGAGACTCGACTATATCGTGCTGTGACGCAAGAAATCTTTCGAACGGTTGAACAGTTATCCGGCTTTAGGGAACTATTTCTTGAACAATTGGCACGGCAATCACAAATCCTAAGACATTGCCACAATCAATTCTTTTGTCTTTAAACTAAACTCTAATGCCTGCCAGATTACTTGAATAAAAATCTCCGGAGCCGTGATGCTCCTACGTGTTTGTATAGACATAAGAGTGAACTTATGGTTTATTGCATTAATTACTAAAATATTCTCGACTGTCACTTAACTGAAGAAAAAACTATTTGTGTTACACTATGAAATAATTCGGTAAAGTGAAAACTGTGCGTACCGGACTATGTGGAATTAAAAACAAAAAAGGGTTATTATTCTGTTCTTATTTTTATTTCATCCGTATTGTAGCTCAGAAGCGACATATCCAAGCTCGATTCCCAGAGCGGGAATATACATTGGTTTTCTAAGTTAAGTGTATTTGTGAAGTTATAGTAGAAGTACCACTTAAAGTGAAGGAAAACATCGTGAGGAAAACTTAATATCTGAGGTGGTCAAATAACTCAGCGCTTGAAATTGCCAATCCACGGCGGGCACGACTGGTTATTAAACCCATACTCTCTCTCTGAGAGAAGGATTGTACCCTGCAGTGGAACGTCTATAGGCTACACAAAAAACACTAAATCAAATATTTAAAAATATCGTGTCACAGCGCCATCGTACTCGACTGCTATAAAGTCACAAATTTTTATAAATTAGGTATTTGTATATTTTTGGTAGGTCTGAGAATAGACTAATTAATTAAAAACGGCAAACCAACGTTTGAAGTGTCACCTAGCTAATTATTAAATTCATTAGTAATTACTTGGTCATTCAGAACAACGGATTCAAGAGTTGCCTTCAGATATACCTACACCGTGACTGATGCTCAGGTAGTGGTCATAGATAATGTTCATATGTGAAAGGACATTCTCGTAGTATGTGTTTTGCATAATAGTTCAACAACTTGCCCTTTTCAGTGACATTGAACCATAGCAATAAACCTCAAAAAAAACAAAACATTCTAATGTTATTTTTAAGGCCAGGACAGAGAAGGTTAAGTGGCCATTTTGTTTTTTTTTTATAAGGTATTGTATGAATTTGAAAGCAATAATTATGGTTACATTAATTATCAACTGTAGTTCTTATTTAAAATATGCGAAAACTCTGGTCCAACGCTTCTTTTATTTATTAAATATCCCAAATTATTCCGAGCGCCTATAAATTTCACGATTTTAAGAAAAAAATTGGCTATCGCACCTGTGTTAGGTAGCGGGAAGAAAATGAGCACCATTATCCCCCCCATAATCTTAAATCACTTTGGCTTAGTGTTTCGATTACTGGCAAAGGTTCGGGGGAAAACCTACATTATGAAGGTAGTTGAATAATTGTGTAGATAAGCGAAATTAATGGCCTTTTCTTTTTAAGCTCGTAACTTGGACAGCTTACTGGGATCGATTGATCTACCGCCACTACAACGTAATGCTGTATTGATGGGAACATATGAAAATTACCGCAACGATTTCTGGTTTTACAAGAGTTGTAGTTACAAGCTGCCATTATATGCAATGAAAAGCACTGCTGTTATCGTTTTCGTCCAATGTAAAACCGTCCTATAACGTGACATAATATGGCTTAAACGCATTGCAGAAAATGAAAGCGTTGGTGCTTGCAAAAGTGTGTTACCTATATAAAATTAACCTGTATTTTTACTTAATAAAATATTTTTGAAATTGTCAAAGGTGAACGGTTTCTTTTTCTACCAAACCGGAAGGGCAGGGAATGCCATGTAAACAGTTAAACACCTCTCCCTGCGTTAATCCTTTCCAAAGGGACCACTATTTGCCTTTCACTCCATCCGAGTTGTTTTGCCCGATCTCGTTAGAGGGAAGGGTACAGTACAATGTACAGCTATAGTGCCTAACTCTTACCTCTTAAAAGCCGCGAACAAATTAATGTGAACGCAACAGGGAGCTCTTTCAAAACTTGTACCAACGGAATATGAAACTTTAAAATTACTGTGGCTTTTTATGCCGTCCTTAGTCAAAGCCAGGTTTTTCCAGGCTACCAACAATCTCATGCAATTTTGTTCAGTCTTTTATTGTTTATATTTTATACAGGTGCGACAAGACCCTTCAATCACATCACGTGCCATGTATGGCCAAAAACTAACGATGAGGCACAGTAGCGCTGCAAACCTTTTCCAGCGTGAAGCATTACGGAGCTAAGAGTTTTGAAATAAAATTGTAAAACGTACCGACCAAGCGCGGGGCTCTCGGGCGGTGCTGGATATTGAACAACAATAATAATACAATAAGATCCTTCTGCAGACAATGTACGCTAGCGATATAGAAGTTTTCTCGTTATGTCCTTAGAGATGTTTGGAGATTTGCTCAAGCTTCCGAAGTACATCGGGCACAATGGTCTCTTCCTCATCCTCTTTTGTGGAGATACGTCTATTCGACTTTTTGTCGAGACTCCGCGCGCGGTCGCGGGTCACGTACCTTCGTTCGTATACGACGCGCTTAGAATTCAATATCCCTATTTCACGTTACCGTCTTTGCGCATATACAAAACGACCAACAAACACTTTGCCTTTATGTGTCCCATTTGTCGATGTTGCCATTATCACTGATAAATAACGCATGGTAATGTTAGAGTGATGAATTGCTGATAACTTGTTTATCGGTCCTAAGTGTATTCCTAAACTAGATAAGATAAAGATAAAAAATATTATTTGGTGAAACATCGTAAGTAAATGTTTTCTAAAATATAAGTACATTGAAGAAGCTGGTAAAGTAGTGTAATATAACTATCAACAGGAAACCGATTTAAATAACAAAATTGAAATCTTAAAAAAATCAACATAACAGTTTATAACAATAAGAAACAATGTAAAGTTAGAAATAAATAATTATTATACTGTTCAGTATATTTTCTCTATAAGTAGGTAAAATTAGCCAGATCTATTGATTGAAGTAGAAAACATTAATCTCCATCAAAGGTTCATTGTATAATCAACTCTAAAGTGGACGCTTTAGATGGCATGGCCAATGAACAGAGAAATTAGTTAGATGCTTTTGACGTGATCTGACAGAATCAAGGCGTAATTCAGGCGAATGGCTCAGCGCGTCGCAAACACTCCATTTGCGAAAACATGCCGTCACTGAAAACTAACAGTTTGTATGCACATACTTAATGAACTAAGTACAGCCTCTTCACGCTATGCAAGCTTATCTTATATATAATATGTGACTTCAACGAGTTTCTTTGAATAGTTATTTTGTATCTAAGTATCAATAAAGGAAGTTAAAGATGGTTTTAAAGGCTAACGAAACATTAAACTTTCTGTACATTTAATTAAATTTCCCTAATTAAAAATTTCAAAAAAATAATATGCTTCAAAACATTTTTCGGTCTTATATTTTCCGTCTTAGCAGCTATACGAGAGTAAAAGTCATCCATGGAATTAGTAAGACGTTTTTTGAACCAAGTGAGAGCTCGTTTTGGACTCGGAGTTTTTCAAAATTTCAAATCTGATGTTAGACAAAATAAGATAATAGTATTTATTGCCTCATCGACGTACGAATACTTTCCTAAAAATATCTCATAAGCTTCCGATAATATCCGAATAACGTCGAAAATTTCGTCTCATCCAATGGGTAAGTTTCGCTTTTTCTACAATTATTATGCAGGTGCGTGTCTGGTAGCTTCTAACTTCAGAATTTAATTACACTATCCGGTAATTGTATTCAGCAGGGTCGTCTGAGTGCAGTCAGGATCGGGTACAAAGAATGTACAGTAATCTAATTGCGTATACGTGCTCAAAAAGGGGTTCACCGCGAGCGTATTTAAACCGTCTCTCCGGGCTGGCCTTTTTGTGGTCTTTGTGCTCCAGCGGCGTATTGTTAGCGTTGTGTCAGTAATAGAGCCACTTTAACTTCTCTATTACATGCAACCGGCTCCGATGCATACCCTGCAGCTTCCTAATTATCTGTGAGATTATCACGTCAAAAGCATCGTGTGATAAAATAGTAGGACAGCTCAAACACAGTCACATATACCACCGGTGTATGAATTGAGAATTTCTCTGAGTAAATAAAATACTTTTAAATAAACTTACGGTTCAGAAATAATCAAGTATTTTTTTTTCATGTACAATAAAGTGTTATTTGTCATTGTGTCTTTTTCAGTATTTCCCTAAAAACATCGATACAGACAGGTATTTCCTTAGTTCAATTCTCAATTCAAATGCAGGCCAACCATTTTTATAAAAAGTACAACAGTTTTCCAAGCGGTGAGACACATAAATCCGGACTACAATTATTTATCCATAGTGACAATTACACAGTTTGGTTTGTTACATGGAAAGGTTGATTATAAACAAGTAGTTGCCAAAAAAATGACGAATTGAACAATGTTACAAAATTATAAAAACTAAGAAAAGTACATTATAGAGAGAAATATAAAAAGAGATTACAATAAAATATAAGAGTAAAAACATTAGACACCTTACATGAACTAGCGGCTAAATTTAATCTTGTCTCTAATTCCATAATAATAATTCGATAATGCTAAGTCATTTGTATGTTTGGTCCTTCACTCAATAAAAAGTTTGAGCAATTTCGAATTTTAACTTGATGTCCTGATTAATTCTGTAATAACAATTTTAATTCTCATTCAAATAAGGTACACATTGTGGTACTTACATAATGTGTACCTTATTTCAAATACAAATCATACTTTTTTTTTTCGAACAGATAGCTATGTCACGGTATAAACGGCTTCTTAATGAATAAGCTAAATTTAAACAGCTCACGTCTGCTTAGCCTCGTAAAACGTTAACGTTTACGGGATATACGAGCTATTGGAATTAAAGACGCTCCTTAATGCCTTATCATGGCAACTAAATGTCTGCTTCATTGTTGTACCCAGTCGTTGGGTGTCGCTCGGTCGGAAGGGGTACAAAAGTTTTACAGCTTTGCAAAGAAGAGGAATATATCCGGTACATTTATTTACACACTCGAGGTGGCTTTTGGGTGAAAAAGTAAATGCGGGTAAGGCGCTCGACTCGGCTGGCGCGCAGCACGAGGTGCTCTACACAATGGCGGGGGCAGGCGCTCCGCCGCCGCCCAGAGTTGTCTCGTGAGTCGTGTCTCATCTCAACTTGCCACAATGCGAACTGCCTCCAAACCTTTCTCATTTCGTTTTTGTTTCGGTCGGTCGTCGCGGCCCCAGATGTTCCTCGGAAAGCTACGGCTCATCTGCGGCTTAGTACCCGTTAGGTTTTGTTATTGTGTGTCCTAGTTTACGGGCGAAATGTTTTTCTTCATGTGGCAGAAAATCCTGGAATCAAGTTTTCACCAAATATTAATATCAGATAACATGAAATGAATGACAACACTATGAGTATATAAAGATCACGAATTAATGTTATATAAACAATAGCTAGTTAACTGCGGCTTGTGGTTCAATTAATAGAACAATATAATGTTCGTGATTGCGAACAGACGTGAAACGGAGATCTGCTAACATATTCCCGGCACCCAAACGAGTAAACTATTGAACACCTAGTTGTGTTGTGTACCTATTATGTTAATGTAATAACATATTATTACACGTATGGTTTAGATAAACCTAGCTACAACGTGATGTTAAAATAGGTAGCAATGTTTTTAGGGAATATTCTTTTTATTATTATAAATATTAATGATGAATTAACATATTTGTTATAATTGAAGCACATATTATCGAAACTTGCTTCGAAACTCTGAATCGATATTGCAAGTGATATGAAGTACGGTGATTTAAATGTTTAAGTTTCTCTCGGTCGATATGTGGAATTGTTTCAGAATTGTGAAAAAACAATTATGTTGGCCGGCGCCGACTATAATCTTGTGTTAACACGGCATGTTCTATAAGACGCATGACCATTTTATTTTTTTTATTTTTTTACCTTTCATACTGGATGATGTTTGTTCATAGAATTTTGGGTAGTTAATAAAAATAATTACCCCAAATTGAGTAGTTACATCAACTTTTCGCCTGCGAATTTTTTCTCGTACTTATATACCTAGTTAGAAATGTTAGTGCTTAACTAATTTTATTAATACGCACTTCAGTTTCTCTGCCAATGTCGCAGCCTCCTAGATGCAATAATGTCTATTCTATGTAGGTAACAGATAATTAGTTCGACCTGTGGTTTCCGCAATTACGAGCGTAATTGCGTCATTGCACGTAGCATTATCGATGAAAAAATCGATAAACGAAAGTTTGAAAAAGTTGTTTGAAATCTCTGTGATGTTCTTGTGATCTTTGTATTTCTCCACTGCTGGGCCACGAGTGCCTTACGAAAGAATAAGAATAAGAAACACGGAAACCTCTGTATTTTTTTATTGAGTGAACTTTTACTTTATTTGTCGGATCTGATTTACTTTAATCTCGCCGGTAAATCAAACAGAGCTAACTCGGCACTCAGGCTACATAATTCAGTTATTCTCCATATTGAGGCAGGCTAAAAAATTACGGTCTTATTTATTTAAAATCCACGATTCCTCTAAAACCCTGTGGAATTTTTTCGTTTACAACAGTAGTCTGTTTTTTAAAATTCAAACTGAACTTGAGGGATTTAAGGAAACGCAAAAAATTTGGTTGTTCCATGTTGCCACGAAGTATATAAAAGTCATGCACTGGTATCATGAATGATCCTCTACCTTGCACGCAGGATGTAGATAAAGAATACTTTATACCGCATTCGGCAGCGGTTGAGAGCAGCTTAGCATGAGTATTACAGTCGTATTCATAAAAAGACGATTCCTTAAAACACTCCTCAGAGGCAGATTAAATAGTATATGATAATAGAAAAAACGTAACCAGAGCTTATTTAAATTGCCTCTAATTAGTATTTTAAGGAGTCGTTTTGTTACAAATAACACCATAACTCTATTACATACGAGGTAGGGTTCTTCCTATCGGGACTGAACTACAACGTTGAGCAAAGAAAATAGGTTCTATTAATATAGCGTCCCGACCTAACATTTTCTACTTTAGAGCGGAATAAACGAATTAAGACGTTTGCGTCCCGGTTGAATCCCTATGTATGGTACAAGAATACTACCGAGGATTTTCTCCGGTATTGTCTGTACACTTGGTGGGAGTAAGCGCGCTTCGTGAATTCCCAATAAAGCAACGAGTTTCAACAAACATGCCGAACCGATTAAAACTGTATAAAGGATGAATTAAAGTTTCGAGTTTCAAAGCAGTGTTAATTGACTGTGAAAAGTTTTCGTGAAATTATTTATCTACTGAAATGCATACTTGATATTTTTTTAAAGAAGGGCGTCATTGAGAAAGTCGTATAACAAAGTTATCCTCCCGCTTTGGAACCAAATGACTTCATTTGTTGTTCGTTAGATACTTGCGTCGTTTTCATCCCGACAAATCAAGATTTCAATTCGGTGCCGCCGAAAGAAAAAAGAGAGTTAGGAAATTCTCGATCCTTGCAAAAATTGAGGCCAGGTAACTATTAATGAGCGACCGCTCTTGTTACAAAGTCTGGCCGGCACACTCCCACCGAGAAAATTACGCGCAAATTTACATAATAGAGAATCTCTGGCTGCCCTAGTCCTTTGAAAGTCGGGGCTGCGGGACGGCTTCGAGTGACACTGTCGTACATTAAATTAACATCTCACTTTGTTTGTGGAGGCTACACCGCAGGCAACTAATTTAGGAAAATAAAAGGGTCGTATAAGCCATGCTCGGCTGCCGTGTTAACACAAGTTATGAGATTCACGCGAGGATGATAGCTTCCGGTCAATATTAGGATCCATTTTTAATGTGTTTGTTAAACTGACTAGAAGACACCTATTTCATTAAAGACCTTTTGGATAGAATAGGTTTTAAATAGCTGCATTAAATAGATCATTAAATGGCCTAATTAAGGACATGAATGCAGTGGGTGGACAAGCCGGAAACGTGATTCCAAAGGGACTGAGAGCGTAGTAATCGAGTTTCGATAAACATAATTATAAGCTTTGATTGGTTATGCATATGACCTAGTTAGGTGGCATACTTACTGAATACCTACGACATTTAGCAGCTTTTTGAATACACTCACGTAAATAACCAGCTTCAAAAAAATCTATAAACCTATGGCCATATTTACTTGCAAATGTAGTTTATGATCGGGTTTCATTCTCCCCATAATAATCATTCTGAAACACGTTAAGCAATTTACAGGTAATCTTATTTTCATGAGGTCCTTTTATAGAAATACGCCATTTTATCTAAAATAAAGCGGTTAGTGAAAACTTATAACGTCTGCGAAGAGACTTTAAACTGATTATACACGAGTAAAAACATGGTTATACGATTATATTAAACGGGTCTAATTACGATTATTTATTGGGCAAAGTGAAAAGTGTAACAACCTTAATTTCTAACGTTCATTTTATAACAATGTAATAAACATCAGAAATTAAGGTCATTAAGAACTACAAAAAAAATGTTTTGAAAAATAGATAGGTACTGCATGATTCAACGTAAAGATCTTAGTGGTGGAATGTGAAAAAGTTGATAAAACTAATAGAATTTCACTTATTTAAACTTAACATAACGGAGTGTTATGTGAAAAAAAAAGTGTCAAGTGTAATTAGGGCTCATACCTTTAGGGTTCCGAACAAAATTAATTTTACTTTAAAAATAAATATTCGCTTGTACAACCCATCTGCAAAGTTAAGTTATATTAATTAAGATTTTTTTTTTTATAAGTAAAACCACCAACTAACAATTTGAAGCTTAATCCTTTACTTATGCTGTTGCGGCATAACTACTTCCTGCCCGGTAGTGAGGAAACAGTAGTCGACAGAACAGAAATGTTAAGACTGAAAATGTGGCCGGAGCCACCAAAAATCTGAAGATGGTCTGAAAGCTTTGAGCTATCAGGGCCTTAATATAAGGGGATGAAAGAAAACGGTTAGTAATAAGCACAATCTTTATTATCTAACGTTTATTTACAGGTAGCAATAGTATAATTGTGAAACCTTAGTATCTAAACCCAGACAATTACTTAATTAAATTTTGAAAAGCTCAGAGCAGATCGGGGTCGCTACAGAATGTGGTTCTTATATTGGTTCACAAGTTACACTGTCTAAAGATGTTAGGCTCTACTTAAAATCAGATTGCCATCAATTCGATTAATTATATTTATTACTTCAAATCCTAATTCCCTACTTTATAATTTAAAATTGTTTCACAGACCTTGCCAAGAAGCACCCTTCGTGTGAAGTCAATCCGGCAGCCAAAAATAGCAGCTGTTTCTCGACAGCGAAAAGAGAACACTGCCCCAAACAAAATCTCCAAAAGTTAAAAAACACTAAAGCTATAAAAAAATAATAAATAAATTAACCCTATCCAGCTGAAAGGAAGGAAATTGCTTCTATTAGAAGATTGCAAATGGCTTAAGCATGTGGCAGGCAATTATTAAATCAGGATAAATCTTACCGAAGACTTTCAGCAACTAAGGATTGTCTCAACGCTGGTAATCCCTCCTTTACCCTTTAGCAAGGGTCTGATAGTTCCTGAAAATAGCCACGAATATGAGAGATGACCTAACCTGAATTGCACAAGATTCTACACACAGCTTTCCATATAAGTATTTACTTACAGGGTCCCTGCTGCTACCAAATATGATTTAAATGGGCTGCTTCGACGCCATCTGAGCCAAGTCTGCTCACAATGGAGGACCAGACCTCCGTCAATCACCAGATGCTTCAAGCTATAAAAATCCTCTCCTTATTTTGGAGCCCAATTTCTACAAGCAGCCAGTCAAGTCACAACTGTCAATCTTATGCTTGGATGGCCACAATCCGAAAATTATTATCTCCGAAAACAATATTCCAAAATTTCCATATTGTGTGAATAACATTTACTTGTATTTTTTCATTACTAGCTGTATTTAGTCTTTGTTTATTATGTTATTATTTTTCTATCTTTTAATTAAATAAATGATATTCATCAATACCTGAAGTTACTATTTTTCCCTGAAATGGGGTAACTAGATTTCCTATGGCAACCCAAACAATGCAACAACCAATCTCAGGCGGCCTCTCATCAAAACAGACCTAAAGAAGAGATTTCAGCCTACAAAATTCTATGGTGCTACCAGAGTAAATCGAAACCTGAGCCGTTCAAGGCATTGGAGAAAATACACAACGTGACACTGTACCTTGCTTCTTGCCCACAGTGCTAGGTCATCGGCACTTAGAATCAAATTAAACAAGAAGCAAGGTCGTACAGCTCAATTAACAGAAATAATAGGAAAGGTTGCGATTTATTGTTATATCAAATTAGAATAAAACAAAATTATTTTTAAGAGTTTCTAAAGACTTTGTATTGCCATTTATATCATGTATTGCGTTGAATAATCTCTGGTTTCTCGTTCAAATACAATCTGATGACCTATTGTTAACAGCTGCGAGTTATTCTTTTTTTAATTTTTTGGCAAAGATTTTTCGTCTGCATCATTATCATCAATTGTCTTTTCATCTATTACAAATAATGTGTGCAGTGATTTTGAAGCATTTACGCACGTGACTCATAATTCCTGTTCGGTAAAGGACTCTCCTCTCTCGGCGTGTGTAGGCGGCAGGCCCTCCGCTGGACGGAGTTTAAGGCCTGTACATGCCTCTTCGCACGTTAACAGATTTTAACATACGAGAAATAGCAAGTGAATTTAGTCAAATTTTGACACTTCAAATATCGTTGAGTTTAGTAGTTTCTACTAGTTTCATCAGACATAGGCCTCCCTCATGGTTTTCCAAGCTTCACCTTGTGCCGCCCGCATCCAGCTACTCCCCGCTACCGTAACCAGGTCGTCAGACCATCTGGTGGAGGGCCTGCCCACGCGGCGTCGTCCGGACCGCGGTCGCCAGGTCAGAACTTTTTCAGAACTTTAGTTCTTCGAGCTATGTGCCCCGCCCACTGCCTCTAGTTTTAGCTTTATAACAAATACGATCCTGAAAAATAGTCTTGACAGACGGACAGACAGACGACAACGGACAATAAAGAGTTTCGTTTCTTTCATTTGCGTTACGGAACCCTGAAATTCTAGGATTACTGATTATAGTTCGGAGCTGAAAAAAACTTTATAGACAAAGCAACCTTTTGACTCAAGCTATTACAAACCGTAACACCAGATTGATATACGAAGTATGACAGCATGACAGATTATGAAGCAACTAACCTAAACTACAAAAAAACTTAAAACAAATAAAATACTTAAAATCCAAATAGAGAACAATTTATAAATTTTATTTATTAACAAAAAGAAGCGCTCGTGGCTTAGTGGAACCGAGAGATTGGAATCAATCACTCAGGCTAAGCAACAATAGACGCGGTCAGCTACTGGATGGGTGACCGTGCCGTGACTACCGCTAGTGGCATTTTTTCCGAGCACTTCCGTGCTTCGCAAGGCACGGTAAGTCGTTGGCGCCGGCTGTCATGTAATGGTAGTCGTTACGCTATGTCAAAGGTCTTGTGAACGGGTTGATAACTTATGACAGTAAGGCCTGCCCCTGTCTCCCAATCCTCCTCCAACCCGGACTTGGTCCCCGTGGTGGAGTGTGCCCTAACCTTCCTACGGTGCAGAGACCCATGCCCCAGCAGTGGGGACATACAAAGAGTTGAAATCGAATTAATAACATGTAATATCGACAGCAACGTATTTATTGGTAGTTTAAGTCGAAACCTTGAAAAAATATTTTAAACGGGTACAACTCGCGATTAGCAAAGAGGGAATGGCATAAGTAACGAGGTTGTTATAAGTGAAGATAAACCGCCGCATTGCACTGTTTTTTTAAATTTTCAATAAATCAAAATATAGATAAATCAATAAATACAGAGTTACACGTCTCCTAAACTAATTCGAAATTGTCACGGTCTATAAGCGTTCCTGTAAGTAGTTAGCACGTCTCAAGTAAATACGTCGGCAGCACATCACTTTACCCGTTTTAATCATTCGCACTTCCTCCACAAAACAGAGTTTTAATTTTAAAGAAGTGAAAAGACCGTTTATTGTCACATATGTCAAATAAAATAGAAGCTGCTAATAATTTCTTGGCAGTAGATACAAGTAAGTCTATGGCCTAATTGGGAAACCGCTGTGCATCATTAGGTAATTGCAGCTGTGCCCGGCGCAACGCTGCTGGAGCCACGTACGAACGCCACAGTACTAGATTTAAACTGCTTATTACATCTGCTCTTTGCTTTAAGGCATAGCCATTTATGGCAGCACAAAAACTCTGATGTCTTTCATTATATAAATTGGAAAAGTTTTATGCTGTTCAATAACACCTCTACGGCCTTAATGGGGAATAGCTACCATGAAATATTTCTTTGAGTTGTTAGGAATGCAAAATAGTGACCTAAATATTAATTGGATTTCGCTGACTTTGTTATATTATTACGGGTCATTGTAAAGTTTAAACGTCATTACAGAACGCTCTGAGAACTGGACGAAACTATCATTTAGCTCAGCTTGCAGTTTAAATTAGGGGTCATTCTCTGTAAACGGACTGAAATAACACACGTCTTTTTTTATTCCCTTCATAGGTCCCACTGCAGGGCACAGGCCTTCTCACAGAGAGAGTATGTGCTTACTCACTACGTGTGCCCACCGCAAATTGGAATTTCAAGCGCCCAGGCATGTGAACACCTCAGACACTCAGGTTTACTCACGTTGTGTTTTCATTCTTTCTTCCGAACTTTTGTTCACAAATACCGATTGCCAATATTAAGACACGGCAATAGAAATAAAGAGAATCTACAAGTAATTTTCTCCCATGAATAAGAAAGAAAGGTATTAAATATTTTTCACTTGTAAGCTGTCAATAATCCATTGCTGCTTAAGCATTGCTTACTCATTCTTTAAATTTTTAAAATGATCAGAAAGTTCAATCGTATGGCCAAAACTAGCTAAACCCTTTTAGTAAGTACCATGTAGGTACTTACATACCCGCAACCATTAACCCAGTGGAATATCGCATTCTTGAGTATGTTCTAACTGAGACACCATTCATACACTTGCTTACCAAGTATACACACTGAAACAATTCGCTGCTTTTTATTGTTAGCTACTCACATTTCTTGTACTCTTAGAACATTAGCCATCTCTGCATCTGGAGATGTCTGAACGCTTTACCAGAATAAAACAAACTACAGAATCTGACTCGTCCGGCAAAATTACAAGTTTTGACATAAGAAATTTTCAAATGCAAAAAATTATAATTTACTTAGGACAAAAACATAACATAACCTCACGCCTGTATCCCAGAGGGGTAGGCAGAGACCAGGGACTGCCACTTGCCACGATCCGGACTTAGGAAAAACTTTGTGTTTTTATATTTCTTTTACAGTTGTGTGCTTGCCTCATCTGCCACACATGCACACGCACTCATGCGATTGTCATAAATTGGTGTACGGTAGCAACAATTCGAAAAGCAAAGAAGACAGACGCGACGCAGAATCGGCCCAGAGAGACGGTAGAGAGAGCGCCGAAGTACCGGTAAAATTTTAAAGTGACAACCCCGACAGTTTGTTTTTTGTATATAGCCTATAAACCTTACACTGCAGGGCACAGCCCTTCACAGAGGGAGAGAGAGAGAGAGAGTATGGGATTAATTACCACGCGTGCACACCGTGGAGTGGCAACTTCAAACGCTGAGGTATTTCAACACTTCACAGACTCAGGTTTCCTTACGATGTTTTCCTTCACCGTAATCAAAGCGAGCCGTCATTTAGAAAAGCTTGTAATGTACTTATATTAATTACCTTCTTTTCCCGACTCACGGCTACATCAAAGTAATTTTCAATTTAATTTTATTGAAGTTTCCCTTTTAAAACATTTTCTTTAAAGATTTAACTTTACTGTTTTGAACCAATGACTAATTTTACCTATCTAGTACTAATCATATGTAAGCTAAGCCACAGAGATAGATAGATAAGATTCTATGATGACTACGGAACCCTAAAATATTAATCATAAATCACGCGCGTTACGGTCCATCCAGGTCATCCGGAGTTCCTACAAAAATAAGGACACTTCCGTGTGTCGGTATGGCAGCACCCATCAAGACCGAAAAATTGCAGATCAACTGTTTGGCAACTGCAACGTCGCCGAAACGTCGGGAATCAGAGTAATCACGTTTTACCTGATTGATTTTGATTGATTTGATTTTTAAAGTTCTTTATTAGCTTAATACATACAAACATGCGAGGTGTAGACACAGTCAACACACACAAAATAATAACATCAAGATAGTTTTATGAGACTATAGCGCTTTTCAAAACAGTGGCTTAAATGGTACGATTATATTATCACTTAAGTTACTCAGTTACATTCGTAATGTTTTAGTGCACATCAACTTGCCGAGTTGTGTCCTTATTACATCTACAAAAGTACTATTTAGTAACGTTCAAACACACAATATGCTACTAATAAAAATAAAAAATAAAACACAAGGGAGATGAAAGACTAACTTGAGGGCAGTTATAAAAGTGTATGTAATGGACTGCAGCGGAACGGACTGTTGCCTAGAACCTAGTGATTACCTGATTAATAATCGCGATTAAAACCGTCTAATAGCTATTAAAGAGTAATTTAAGATATGAAGGCATGAACCTCGAGATAAACCAGTTATGGTGATAGGACGTCCGAATCCTCTTAACAGTATCTTCTATTTCTATCTAAAATTATGTATAATTTAAATAAAATAAAATAAAACATAATACGTCTTATTCGAAGTACATCATGAATCAAGGCGTTGATGATATTAATTATGCAAGGCTGATCCACACTATCAAAACAAATAATGGGCTGAAGACTCGAGGCACTCGAGGCCTCGAGAGAGCGGTAACGTTTTACGAGACAAGTATTACATTTTCTTCCCCCAGGCCCACTGTAAAGTGGAACGATCATTTTATTGTATCATTTTAACGCTGCGTTTTATGAAGTGCGTCTGTGAGGGCCGCGGCCGATAAAGCTTGTCAATTATTTTTCTACTCGACATTGATTTTTACAGCTCGTACACCGAGAACGTTAAAGAGGATGTTATACCATCGGCATTTTCGTTTCGTTTTATTCGCTGAAGTCTATAAAAGATTTATTCAAGGTTATCGAATAGCTTTATGGAGCTTCCGCAAACGATTCTCTTCTAGCCACAAGTAATGAGTGTGAACATGATCAAATTAAGCGTAGGCACCAGCGACTCCCCGAATTCCCTTCTAATCAAATAGGCCGTGTTAAATTTATCATTCATCGGTGAGGACGTTTTCCCCGCAGTTTTCAGTTAGCGCGAGTAGACGTTCGGGGGGCTTTATATCAATTTCAACGTAACTTTACTACTTGCCCTCTCGGTTAGCGCACCACACTGCTTGGAACTCGTTTAATTAAAAGGGAATCTACTCGGGGAGTGCAGTTAAGCCCGTGTTTGCGCTCCATCTTTGCTCGTTCCGAGCTAGCGACGACGCCGCACTTGCCCCTTAAACACACTAATACATATGGGCCCGGTAGCCCCCTTAAATCTATATTATGTTTGCAGGAATTAGCCCAAGTTCGTACTTTGTGTAGTTATGCTACAATCCGTTTTATCTTCAGGGTTCGAGTTGTTGTAAATTGATACGTATAATATTTCTGTCCAAAAACAGATTATACAATTCACGTTACAGACTTTGCGCTACAGCATTTTAAAATCTTCATATGTGTAATAAATGGAGACTCTAGTCGTCCATACTAAAGATACGTCATTAAAATGTATGGAATAACTGATATTGTTTCCGCGGTTTTAATGGGAAACCCCAAAGTAAAAGTTGTCGTATTGACAAATAGAGCCTTCCCTCTATTTTTGGATATATATGATGTTTTTATGATACCTGTATAATATCTTAGGCTCAAAGACTGAAATCGCCTTGATACGACACGTGTTAACTCATTTACAACTCTAGCTTCGCGGGCTCTCTTGGAAGAAGACAACACCCGAAACGAGAACGCATTGTAACCGTTTTTCTGATTCAATGGGCCAAAAAAAGTATAATACACACGCACGCCTACTTTTACTCAAGTATAGCTTTATGAAGCTTTCCTACTTCTCACACGCCTACGTCTACTTACGTAGGAGCGTGTATTAAGTATATTGAATGTCGACAAGGTGCTTCAGTTTCCATTGGGAAACGACAATAAAGAGATCGCGGCGATAAGTATACGCCATGACTACTCCTACGGACATTGTATGTTTAACTTTAGGGCTGTTCTTAGGGACAGATTATTTAGACAATAACTTAACTTTCACACAACACGATCATTTGCCCTGCCTGGGTAGTACGATGACGCTAGTCGCTCGTTTTAAATGAAAAAAGTCGCGACACATCAAGTTCCGTCATTTTATTGATACAAAACGTGTGACTCGTGCCATCACACTATCCAGACTGGTCCCAATCTAGAATACCCTGTGCTATGATGACCAGGTAAGGACATCACAAACATGACAATTAATCCAGACTGAGGCCATATTGTGCACGATTGTACCGTGGTCCAACCCACGACCCGGCATAATAATTACACAAAACATTAAATTATTTTTTTATGATAAAACATTAAACACGAATGAGTGTTAGATAGTCGCAGAGCTTTTTTCGTATAGCAATCAAATCATATGGTTCATCCTTATCATCAAAATCCGTTCAGCGTGATGTAATCACAAACACATGAACTTTCACATAATAATGTGTTAATGGAAATCCAATTGTCTGGTAACTTTCAGGCACTTTGTCATCTGGCTCAACTAAACTATGACAATAATAATTGCCTCGTTTATTATCACTCAAATAAATAAACATAGCTTGACTTTTGCCCATAATCGATTGTTTTACACTAGACGATAACAGTAACGACACGCCAGGTTAGTACATTTACTACGACCTTAGCTGGCCATTTAGTGAAAAATATGTAGAGCAGTTCCCCAACCCGCATGCCCAGCATGGGGATTATGGGCATTACCCCCCAATGATGGCATAACCTTGCGCTTTGGCGCTTACTAGGGGAGGGCTAAGTCCAGCAGTAGACTAATATATCCTAAAGAAGAAGAAGATGTAGAGCAGTTACTGTCCTTGTCCAGCAGAGCAAATTCATCCATTAGCACATACTTTTTGTGGTTATGTAGTAAACAAGAACACTTTTGACGTATTTGTTCGTCCATCCCTCTATTGGCGAAACGGCTAATGTAAAAACGTGAAAAAATTCAAGGCGGTAGCATATATATTGAACTTTAAAGAAATATGCGACCACTTTACAAAAGGAAAACTTTGATGAAGTTCTTAGTTCTGAAAGTAGGTAACTCTACGGAACCCTGTACTGCGCGTAACCCACACGCACTTGACCGGTTTTTGGCAGTAGTTTCGCGATAAGTTGTTGTTGACAACCCTAGATTTGAGCTTCGTGTAACTCTTCCCCTACGTTCTTGCGACGGGGACTCTGAATGACATTGCGGCTAATGAAAACACTGATACAATCGAGAATCTATACACATCCAGATTTGTTTTTTACGTTTCATCGTTTTACGTAGTAGTTTCCATTCGATCTTTCTCTGCAGGAACAAGTTCATTCTAACAACCTACTCTATATTTCGAAACTAAATTCATCTAGTTTCCATCAACCTAACTAACGTAATTGGTCGAAACTTCTCACAAACAAATATACAGGATATACCTTTGAGACTCCGAATTCGAAATCAAAACCTGATTTCATCTATTTACCAGAAGTTTCAGTTGAATCAGCACTGCATGGCGAACTCAGCTAGTTTGCTCGCCTCGCCCACTGTCACCAACAGTGTTTTACGCAAAGGGGTGGAGGATTTTGGTTAGTTTTGTTTAGTGAAATACGGAGTAGCAGTAATGTCTTGTGTATCTTTTAGATTAGAGCGTCATGTAATGTTTTGTTTTTCACAATAGCATATATACCTAGACTTCACCGCGGCCGACCGCGGGTGTGGAAAGCGGCATAGCCCGCCACGGAAGAAAACATCTTCACTCCGTTTGTGTACATTATTAATCATAATAATGGCAGCCACTCCTCAAAAGGACCCTAATTTAATTAATAAACCAGTATTAAACATCCCCGCCCCAACTGCGAGCGATGAAATGTTAACAGTGTTATTGTTTTAGTGAATTCAATGTAGCGTCTGGTGGCTGCGATGGTATTGTGAACGGCTCCGTTAAATCCGGAGCCAAGGTTGATCCGATGTTATACGCCGGAGATATCATTCTGAATTAAATTAAACGTCGTACATTCGTAATTTGACTTGATTGTGATTTGACAGATGTGTAGATGTGGACCTTATAAGTATGAATTTCATATTTCCATATTAATTTTCAGATATCATCCCTCGATGTACATAGATGGAGTACGTCAGTGCCCTGTTGCTTTGGCCCGTGTCGTGTAATTTGATTGTAATCTCATATTAAGCCGGATTACTTTAATAAAGCACTAATTACAATTATTTGGGCTTCGAATAATTGAGCTATGCTGAAATATATAACTTTGGTGTAATTCCGTTTCGATCACGAAAAAGCAGTTTAATCGTAATGTGGATAAAATAATTCTCATCGTTAACGTTCACTCTGCTACCAACAAGTAAAAACATGCTTTTGCAAGATTATTGCTAAACAAAAACAAAAAGTAACTACCGATGACAAATGAGTTAGTGCTAATTGAGCGTAATGAACGAAAAATTACTTTCGTGGTAGTGTCTATCTATGTTTAGGATTGTTATAAATCGAGTAGTCTGTGGTTTAGTGTAAACATATTATAGCAGGGTACGTAACACGTTATAATACGTAGATGTAGACTCGTCACTCACGTCACATTCGTGAAGTTCTGGGGTCGAATCCTAGCATAATATAACTTTGGTGTGGGTTCGATTCCCAACGAAAGCCGATGTACATTTGTACTAATTCTGTACAACCTCAGTCTGGATGTATTTCCATTTTTATGATATCCTTGCCTGGGTCCCATACCGCAGGGTTTACTCGTTTGGGACATTTACTTCAAAAACAATGTTATTGGTATATTCACACACACTCGAATGATTTTATCATCATCTTGTAATTACTTAAGTTTCAGCTAGTGAAGTACGGTTAAACTAGAACATGCATTCATGCTTTGCAGCTAACGAAACTAAATATTTTGTACATTTGTCTATCCCACCCACTACAATAGCAGCAGCTCTGTAGTTCGTAGTCACTTTACCTTTTATTGAAGATATTTTTGTGATTATATTCTTTTTGTTGCGCTAATCCGTGCTAAGGACAATTTTAAAAACCTGTTTAGAGGCTAAAAATTTCACCCATGCATAATCATGTGGGTACAGCGATATCATTCCGGTGTAAAACCTTACTACAAAGTAGGTACTCGGGGCTGCAAGTGATGCAAATTACTTCAGCCAGATGTCACTGCCTGTAAATAATACAGAGAATATTGTATAGAGGTTCGAAATTTTGCTGATGCCGGTACTTGCCCAATAGCTCAGTTGGGAGAGCGCTGGCACGGTTAGCCAGAGGTCGCGGGTTTGAGTCCCGGCATGGGTGAAATTTTTAGTCTCTAAATAGGTTTTTTAAAGATAGTTTTGTAATTTAAAAGTTTTTCCCGTAGCAAAAGTTCTTTCTGCTGACGAGTGGAACCCGTTATTTTTAGAAATGCATGTAGATTTTGTTATACCCTGTATAGTGTAAGTAGGAGTGGCCACTGGACGCAATTTTCCGCGCGAAACCTGAAAACTATTTCTTCCACAAGGGAACTGGGGTCAGACTATCAGAACAGTATAACATACTTTTATTGTCCCGCCTTTTGTATATCATGATATCAAAATGTTATGACAGGTCTATTATCCTTTTTATCTGAAGTTAAATGTTGCGCTGGAATTAATTTACTGTATGCGCGTCCTCCCAACAGATTGTTATAACAAGTTTTTTTAGATGGAGTTATGTCAACGTTTCAGACAACCTCTGTAGCACTGCGGTAGCGCATCTGCCTACCATGCGAGAGGTCCCGGGTTCGAACCCCGGATGGAGATACAAAAAAAAACCCAGGTCTTGGATGTTTACATGTTTGTGATGTCGCTATTTCTGGTTCCCACGACACAGGGTATCTTAGTGTGGGGCCAGAAGCAATTTTTGTGCATGTATGTAAATGTTTATGTTTATTTTAATAATAATTTATTAAAATGTCCCAAATAAGCTCTGTTAAATAAGAAATGCACACACCTTTTCTTTCTTAGATCTTTAATAAGTTCTCTTTCATTCACATGTTTGTGTTAAGAAGTAACGGGCTTTACTTTAATGTTTTTCCCAATTTTTCGAGGTAACTTTGTATACTTGTTGTACTCTGTATCTTTGGGATTTTTTTAAATAAATGTTGTATTTTTTCAAGTCAGATAGGGCAAGTACTTGCCCTATCTGACTTGAAAAAATACAAAAAGGCAAAACATACAAAGGTTTTTCACGCAAAATCATCAAATAAATCGACGCTAATGAGGTTACCCAAAAAGGATGCAAAACAAATAACAAACCTGCAGGCCCGAGCAGACAATCACCGTTTTAATTTTCCCGTTAAATGAGCAGGCAATAGAGAATAATCGACTCCGGCTTCCTAATGTATTCCACTCCCGTGATATTGGTGCGTCCGTAAATTCCTTTGTCTGCGTAGTAAATCTGTCTGCAGCAGGTACCAACATGGGCAATAAATTCTGCCCCAGCTTATATTCACTGTACTTGTCCTGTGTCATCTCAGACAATGCCATATAGTATACAGAGCATTAATTTAATAAGGCTTTTCTCAATATCCGCGACATGATTTCTAAAGAATTTTTTTTCGTAAGAAACCGTGCATGGGAGTTTTGCATGTTATCGGTGAAATAAAACGATTACAAAGAATTTTTTTTCAAAGTAATCTTACCGAAATTTCAACGCGCAATGTATTCAAGACATCAGGGTCTCAAACAAGCATGGCGCCAGTGGCGCTCTCTTATGGCACCTTATAATTACGCTCCCTAGCATGAGAACATTGAAAGTTACGCGTCCATTACGTACTAATTGGTAATTAATTTTATCATAACAAAAAAATCATTAAAAACAGCGTTAGGATTTTAACAGCCTATACTATATTATGAAACAGCCTCCCTTTTTAATAACCGTATGAAAATAATGCCGCTGAAAAATGCAGTTCCTAAAACTCGCCAATTAAAGCGGGGAACATGCCTCAAAATTGGGTTGGAGTGAAATCGTATAGATATTTGTGTTCGTACAGGACATAAAAAACTCTCAAAATTACCATCTAAGTGCATATCGAAACACGTACAGTGTAGGGTTTCGTAGAGAAGGGGTTTTTACCTGCGTTACAAAACGAACAACTTCATGAACCGTTTCAATTAAATTTGTACGAAGTTTTCCTTTTATCATTTGGTCTCCTATTACTTGTTAACTTGTAAATCCTACTTAGCCGCAATTTCCTTACGTTTTCCTTTTATTCATCAATTATATGTGCCGTCGACGTGGATTTTTTACGTTTCTACAAACAAAAGATTAGCCGGGAGATGGCAGGACGCCCCATTGACGTGTTTTAGTCATTGGCACTGGGTGATAAATAAAAAATATATATTTCAATATTTTTTTTCGCTATGGGCTGCTTCTATTTATTTTAAAGCGAAAACAAAGCTGTGTCTACGAAATCGGAAGACTATAACTGTATGGAAATTTATCAAACATTGAAGAGGTTATCTTTGTTTCTTTAAAGATTACCGAAACCTCAAAAATATTAAAGTTTCTTTTATTCACGTATCATACACATAATCACAAAAATAGAAAAAAAAAGTCAATATTATTACTATATTTTATGCCCTTATATTCATTAACCTTATTTGCCTTTAAAATACCTTATAATATGTAATTATTGTGAATATTTAGGACTTTGCGTATTAGAGGTCTAACCCAAGAAGGAAAAACAAGTACCTACGTCTTTTAAGCTATTTTCAGCTCCAAGTTATCAAACCCTTGAACTCAAATGCAATATATTTTTGCTTCAGGGGCTCCAGGGATTAACACTAGCGCTGACGAAAAAAATTATATCTTTTTACAGATCGAATTTTCAAAGTGTTTGTACAATCTGGAGAGATTGTTAATAGTGAATTTTAGGACGCATTGCCATGAGCCTGAGACAAAAAAAAACTTAGAACAGTCGTTTTGGATGTAAATATAACTGTTAATCTGAATAAGATATTGTACAGACGCTATTTGCAAATTTGATCTGTAAAATAAGATGTTCTTTTTCATTGGTGGCGCTAGTTGGTCCACTGGATCCTCTTAATAGATCCTATTAATGTTAACAGTACCACTCAATTAATATGGCAGCTTAAAAGGTATCTGTTTAACCTTTGTTCCTTATCACCTTTACCGTAACAAATTTATCTCGACATGCAATAGGAAAATGCGAGCGGATAGCGTACAATTGGCAACAATCCTTGTGACGCCACGGGCCTTATGTGGTGGGCATAAATACTATTATCGAGCGAAAAGTGAACACTCAGGTGTCGCTGCTAGTATACGGACATAGACCTAAAGCTCATTCCGTACCTCATACATAAACATTAGCTACCTACTTCCTAATTAATATGCGTAGAATCTAATCGACCGATTTTGTCTTGACACACTCCAACGAAGTTTATCGGGCCGGAAGTTACGTCAGAGGCTAGGCTACACACACTGCTGCTTGTATATTAGGATAAAGTTTGATGCGAGCCTCTACGCTCAAGTCAAAGCAATTTATTTATCACTCGTTCATACAAAGCAGGCCAGTACTTGATGTAAGCACGGCGGGGTGAGTACCGACGTCTTTTGAAAGTACCCCGGCAGCAACATCAGTATGCAAGGGGCACAGCTCGTTAGCACGACTGTATGTCGCCCCGCGGGGCATCGGGCACGTCCCAATTACACACTAACTTCATTTGCCCGCTGATTCTGTTATGAATATGCCTTCGTAGTAGATTACCTATTAACCAGATCTACAGGTATAACTCCGCACTGGAATAGTGCCGACTTGACACAATTTAAAAAAAAGTTTTATTCAATAGTACGATAACAGTACTTGTAGTAAAGAAAAAAATGTCTTTCTTTTTTGAGATAAGTAGGATTTAAGGAAAAAAATATCTATTAATTAGTATGAATTAATAGATAGAAAGCCTATTGTGTAATATTTACTTGGTACAATAAAGATTTTTTTAAATAGTAATAATGAGTGGCTTTGAAATTAATATTAGAATTTCATAAATATACAAACGTACCTCAAATATTTATTTTTACGCATTTCTATAGGGACAACAGCCACATTAAAGTTGCACATAAAATAAATGAATAGCTAAAGTTCAATATTAATACTTAGAAAGCGGTTTTTCGGATTTAAATACGTTGTAAAACTATTTTCATTTCATTGCGAGATAAGAAAGGTATTTAGTATCGAGTAAGCACCTGTACTGTGCATTACGATGGGGGTAATACAATGTATAAAATTAAATATGCTTCATGCAAACTTCATGTAGGTTGAAACAAGATAATGGCGACGAAACTTAAGAAAAATTCACTAGCCAAGTTATGTAAATAGTTGCGCTATAATACGTGAGTTTAATAGTTTCTGCAAGGCAAAAGTATAATGCTCATATTGTTAGCTTCATTAGAGCAGCGATGCGATTAAAACTTTATTGCTGCATAACGTATGACTGTGTTACCATTAATTCGGGAAATGTATAAGTGAGTTTCGGACTGAATAATGCCATTGTGACTTCGGCAGGTATAAATGATATCGATGCTTTATTTTATCTCAACATAAATCAAAAGCCTTCTAAATTCCTTATACAAATAAACATTACATTCCACGTTTTCGTAATTTTTTTTTTATGAAGAGAGATGTATATTATTTACGTCATGAGTATTAAAAAGAGTCATTAAAAATTAATTTAGAAATATCAAACATTACAAGTATTTTTTTAGTGGTTGCCTTTTTTGTAATAATTTTGCTGATTTATTACAACATCCATAAGATCTAGAACTATGAAATTTTGGCATGTAACATTCTCTCTTACTACAAATACAGGGAATTGTTTTTTAAAAACATTTGTAATTAAATAATTATGAAAATGTCTTTGAAGTTCGGGATAAGCTCAGCAAAAACTGCGAGACTCGATTCCTAAACTATTTACTCGTATAATATGTAGTAATACCTTCTAACAAATTACTCTGGTTGCGGGAGTCCGACTCGCACTTAGCCGGTTTTAATTTTGTGTTTAATGTGTTTTATCTACGCAATAATATATATTTATTTATTCAAAACACGTAAATCTATCGAATAAAACATCCAAGCAATTTGTCAAGTGAAAAATATTCCCATACCAGGCTAGCTAGTTTTGACTGATTTTGCGCATTACCCGTAGCACAGGGAACAAGGCGGCTCAGCAGCCATACTCAGCAACTTGCCCCGCGAAGTTTGTTTCCTAAATCGTTTTCACGTTAACAAGTTCCTCTATGATAACGCTCCTCATAACTAACATAATTATATTCGTAGCTCAACCACTTCAACATAGGTATTTACTCGCTGTTTCGCAGAAAGTAAAAACAGAATTTATTAAGTAAATTCCTTTTCGTGATAATATAGGTAGTAATTAGAATTATGGTTCGATTTGACTGCTATATTCAATTACATAAATAATCCAAAATTTCGTTTTAAAATGCGAGTTGAATTAAATTATTTCAATTGTGATGTTATAGCAGCAATATCACTCGTTAACTGTGGAAGGAGGAGTGCCTGAGGTATTCAAATACCTCAGCGCTTGAAATTTCCAACGCGCCGTGGGCATGCGTGGTAATTAAGCCTATACTCTCTCTCTCTGAGAGAAGCCCTGTGCCCTGCAATGGGATGTTTAAAGGCTACAAAAAAACTGCTAGTAAACAAATGAACGGATTCGACATCGTCGGGGGCGACGCGTAGGGCGAAAGCCTTATTTTTACGATTGCGCGTAACTTTATTCCTTTAACTCGTATCGTTCAATAATGAACAAGAAGTGGGTAATTCCTTAATAATTGTTGGGGAGAGAGAGCCAAGGAAGTTGTCGGTCTGAGCCGAGTCTTCAAAGAAATTAATGAGTGTTAGAAAGTTGCGACGTGCCGTAGCCGAGTTGATCAGTTTGGACGCAAGCCGAACAAAGTTGCCGCGAGCTTAAGAAAATTTCCTGCTAATTGCTGCCCCTGAATTACTATTTCAAATGCCTCATCAAATGATTATTCAAATTGTTGAATTTGAAATAGGGAATAAATTTGCCGTCTTTGCTGCTTGATGTCCATTAATTAACCTTCTTGGTGCCAGTCTTCCGTTATTACTGTTTACTGGGCCTTGCTATCGTAACCAATGGGTTGGATAATATTTATAAGATTTATGTAAGTACTAGCCCGTGCCCCGCGGTGTAGGGGTTAGGGAAAATAAATTTTGTATTAACAGTAAAAGATAATTTTAAAAACCTATTTAGAGGCTAAAAATTCCACCCATGCCGGGACTCGAACCCGCGACCTCTGGCTAACCGTTTCAGCGCTCTCCCAACTGAGCTAGTGGTTAACTGAGTGAAAGATCTTTTCCCGCAGTAAAACGTCGCTTATATGTTAATTCAGGGTGTCAGTTAACTCTACTGCAAATTTTATTAAAATCGCTCCAGCCGTTTCGACGTGAAGAAGTAACATACACACTCACAAACTTTCGCCTTTATAATATTAGAGTGATATAAGTATTAATAAGTACCTAGACTCAACGATTATTTAACTTAATACTAGAAAACCTAAGATCGCATTCTAATATACAGAATTGTTAAAGTTAGTCCCATTGATTAAACAGCCGTACTATCATATCATAATATCAAACAAATGAATAAAATTTAATATTAGGTTAAGGTCTAAAGGTTACTTTGTTAGGTTAAAGGTTACAAGGTTACTTGTGCGATGATAATCGAAAATTTGTTGTTAAATTTTGCCAATTTAAATTGTTGTTTTCGCTGCCTGACGCATATAAGCAACTGCATTTGAAATGCTCGATTCAAAGGGAAACCTATTTTTACAGACTTGTGCATGGAAAGACGATTTTTTACTAAAAAATCACCCACATTTAAAATGCTCGATTCAAAGGGAAACCTGTTCTATTCAGGTTATAATTACGCTTCACGTACAAAATAAAGCAGTTTATTAAAACACAATAGCACCTACAAACAAACGGCAGCACTGTAGACGTCGAAATGTGCAGCGAATATATCCCGAAAGTCCATTACGAAAGCATACAAACTGCCCCCGCCGGAGCAATATTGTAATTAAGGTAATGCGATTGTGGAGGCCGCGCTCCATCCGCGGCGTGGACATGTCATGATTCCCTCTACGTGCACCAGGTACCAATACCTCATGGTCGGATACAGGAACAAAGCTGTGACTTGACCTAAATCGCCTAAATGTTCTATTCGATCGATTCTCCTACGTTAGTTAAGCAAAAACTTAATAGGTGAACAGAAACGAAATTAGATTTTTTGGTATATAGAAAAATGCTCAAGCGGTTGTCTTGACGGTTATATTTTAAGTAATTTTTGACAGATATCATAGGACAGACCAATAATAATGTAGGTTTGTAAAGCAAGAAGAAAAAATAATAAAACTTAATGTTTCATTGATCTAAGCAGTAGGTGGGTGAACCAGAAACCGGCGTGCTCGCATGCACGACTGATGAATTTCAATGTTAAGTTTTTCAGGATTGTGGCAAGTGGCAAATCTTAGTCTTTACCCGCCCCTCCGGGATACATATGTTAGTTTATGTAGCTATTCTTGCTTTTCAGAAATCAAGGGTGTTAAAAGGTAAGTGAAATGTGTTCATAAAAAGGGCTCAGGCTTCGCGCGCAAACCTTATAGGATTTTGTAATGTAAATTATAACAATGTTTTATCAACAATTTAAACAAAACAAAAACTGTTTTGTTTGAAAAGTTTATTGATAAAACACTGATCACAGTAAAGAAAATAAATTTAAGTAACCGGGTGCTATTATTTTTGTGAATATAATACGCAAAACGATAAATTTAGTTACGAAATCATGAAAAGAGAGACATTTTCCGTCTACGTTTTGAGTTTCAAAAGGATTCGTCAACCATTCACTGATAACTTAGTAAAATTGTAAAAAGACCAACATTGTACTAAGAAAATTACGTAGAATATTTGGTTTGAAATTTCTTTTCATTATTAACAGCTCATTTCATTATTAACGTATTTTTTTAAAGTGGTAATGTTACATTGTAAAATTATTTCTTTTACTTACTTAATAAGTTTTTGTGTAGCCCGTTCGGTGCCTACACAGACCTTCTCTCAAAGAGAGAGAGAATTACCACGCTTGTTCACGGTGTATTAGCAATTTCAATCACTAAAGTGTTTACTCCTGAGATACTCTGGTTTCCCTTCCCACGAATACCTTCATCACGATGGTTTCCTACACCGTTAGCGAGCGGTATTGCTACCACGACTTGTTAGCGAGTGCTATTGCAACAAAGTTACTTAAGAAAACAAAGTTGTACATATAGAACCGGTATAGAACCCACGACATACGGAATGTGAGCCCTAAGTTCTACCGCTACGATTACACTACCACCACTCCAGGTGGGGTAAGACTAGTTAACCTATAGTACAGCCCTAAATTAAATATGTTAAATGCCGGAAAGTAATCCATAAAATGGATTACTTTCCGGCATTTAACAGGATCAGGTGTAACCTTTCCTACTTAAAAAGGAAAAACTCATAGTCGCAGCGGTATTAAACAATTGACGTACTTGTCGGCAACCAGTGTCCAATTTTCTTTCCTAAAAAAACTAGCGACACTTCGTAATGTCATTTGAGGATGATCCGCTTGATATAAAGCAATGATATGCAAGTCTCTCCTGGTTTATGAGACACTAACAAGCCGTTAATCTACTGTTAACAGCTGTCAAGTGGTCAAAGTGAATACAGAAAAAAGATTTGACAGCTGTTAACAGTAGATTAACAGATTTTTAATGTGCGAGAAACTGGAGGTAAGTCAAGTTATGAAAAATAAATGTATAGATCATAATCGTCATAATAAATATTTCGTATCATATTTAACTCATGTTCGTAGTCGTAGCCATTTTGCACAACCTTGGAGTGCATAAAATAGTTTTTGATAGTGCCACTCACTGGCTATAAGTTTTGCAGCCATCAAAATAAATCAGAACATGAAAGCAAGAATCGATCTCATTGGAGAACAATCGTGATATTTCTGTTCAAAACTTTTAATAATATCTATTCACTTGATACAAAAATGTGCCATACATATCGGGCACGAATTATCAAAAGTTGTTTTTGTGTCTGTTATACAATGTTTAGAACTCAATGCATGCAATAAATTTAATAAGTTTTTTATTATTTGAGTAACTTCATTTATTTTATGGCTATTATTGTACAAATACTATGTTACTATAATCTAATTGCGTTGACCATAAAACACTTCATTTAAAATTAAAGCACTATGGTATAAACGGGAATAGCCTAAAACTTATGACATCATATTTAGAAGGGAGAGTTCAAAGAGCTGATATAAATAGAACTAAATCTTCAGGATCAGAGGTCAGGATAGGAGTGCCACAGTGATCGATTTTGGGGCCGTTCCTCTTCCTCGTATATGTAAATGATTTGCCGTTCACGGTTCAAAATATGTCAGAGATAGTATTATTTGCAGATGACCGTCTCTTATTTTTAAAATTAAGAGACAGTAAAATGACCTTGACAATACAAATAATGCTCTCTCTCGGGTACTAAATTGGTTTACTTCTAATAACTTATTGTTAAACTCAAAAAAGACGAAATGTGTAAAGTTCACTCTTCCAAATGTCAAAACGGTATACAGCAATGTTTTATTGGGGAATGATAAATTAGACATTGAGAATGAAACTGTATTTCTAGGTATCACAATTGATGCAAAGCTTCAATGGGGTCCTCAGATAGAAAAATTTGCAAATAGGCTTAGTTCAGCAGCATATGCAGTCAAAAGAATTAGGGAACTAACTGACGTCGCAACTGCTAGGCTTGTTTATTTTAGTTACTTCCATAGTCTTATGTCCTATGGCATACTACTGTGGGGACGGGCAGCAGACATTGAGACCATCTTCGTCTTGCAGAAGAGAGCGATCAGATTAATTTATAGGCTGTGTAGTAGAGATTCGTTAAGAAATTTCTTTAAAGAAACTAACATCCTGACAGTTGCCAGTCAGTATATATATGAAAACATTATGTACGTTAGGAAAAATATCAGTAACTTTAAAACTTTAGGTAGCCAACACAATGTAAATACTAGAAATAAACATAAACTTTTGTTCCCGCTATTTAGGCTGGCAAAGGTTAATACATCCTTCATGGGGCATTGTATACGCTTCTATAATAAAATCCCTGAAGATATATTAAGCTTGCCTGAATCGCGGTTCAAAAAATATGTTAAGCGCACTTTGTGCCAAAAGGGCTTGTAAGGGATGGACTGCCTTTCAGCAATGAAAAACACCAAATTTATTTTTATGTGCCACGCGGGCGTCGGTGCAGCGGTTAGAGGAGGCTGGAAAAATAGACTGACTGCCCAATATGGCCGCGGTGGGGGTCACAGATTGCTTTCTGCAATCGATAATACGCATGCGCAAAGGTCCTGCTGCACTGACGCGTGTGATGTCACGCTTTATTGTTTTTTTGTCACATTTCGCCAACAGATGGCGTTACGCATACAAAGTGTGCTTATGAAAATAAAAATTAGAAATACTTAGGTAATTAATTACAGAAATAAAAACGTATCGTCTACAGGGCTACTATAACATAAAGGATTATTTAGATGACAATGAGGTCTGGAATTAAAGCCAGTACAATGTATGAGTTCTATGTTTTATAATAATTATATAAACTATGTTAATTAAGGACTTTTGAAAAGACTAAGTTGGGAGTTTTTTTGCCCATTTTTTCTCCTAAATGATCTAGAATTTGAAATGGACACCTAGTTTGAATTGTAACGTTCATTAAGCCGCAGTTTCTGTGCTACTTTGAATAAAACCTTTTCATTTCACTTCACTTCACTTCGCTTCGCTTCGCTTCGCTTCGCTTCGCTTCGCTTCGCTTCGCTTCGCTTCGCTTCACTTCACTTCACTTCATTTCATTTCATTTCATTTCATAATTCTAAGCCACTGATCAATTTATGTTTTGTCTCAAAGATAACACTAATACATTGTAACGCACACAACTGAGGTGACATAAAACTACCATTAATCCTTTTGACTTAGCCACTATATGTAACAATTTTGATTTGAACAAAATAACAATGTCGGCCCGCTCGCTCTGCAATATAAGATGACAAATCTTAACTTATACTATTTTTATGTTTAATGCACTAACCCGTGCTAAGGACAAATTTAAAAACCTATATAGAGGCTCAATTGGTTGAGCGCTGGCACGGATAGCCAGAGGTTGCGGGTTCGAATCCCGGCATGGGTGAAATTTTTAGCCTCTATATAGGTTTTTAAATCTTAACTTATAGAGAACTTTAAGGTGTTTTGTTTTGTTTTGTTTATGATAGATGGCCTCGCCTGCCCCTTGCAGGGCCCTCAGCCCCGCAATACATGATACTCGACATACATATTACGTAACAAAATGCGTATACTCTCATTTTGTTCAAATAAATAACTTCAAAAAAAGAAACATAGATAATTGGCCGTATGGTGGTATAAATGTATAATAAACTCACGTTCGAAATCTGCCTCCTGAAATACTGATCAACACCTAATTTAGGAGATAGAATTCTCTATAACAACCCACAATTATTGTAGGCTCGGTATGTACTTATTGTTATTTCAGTATTATATAATAATACTGTCATCAACTTTAATTTGGTGAGAAATAAAAATTTCCCTTCATTCAGTTGGGACGCTTAGCGGAAGTCTAATCTTAGAGAACAGTTTGTCAACTGACTAACTGTTCTCTAAGATTAGACTTCCGTTTTTCATAATTAATATTATTATAGTTAAAATTTTCACCAAATCCATCCTTCAACCCATCTGAAATCCATCCTGCGGAACCCTAAATAAATACTTCGACTATGTTCAAAACTATGTGCTGAATTTATCAAAAGGATTACAATAGATTTAAAATAATCGTTTGTAAATCATATCAAAATAAATCGTTACGCCTCATCTCTATCATTAGATAGAGCGACTTTTTTTGTATTGTGGATTATGATATACATCTTATAGCATATATGTAACATATGAATACATCCATAATTATAATCATCATAAGTTATATAAGTCAAATGCTTGATGAAAATAAAGCGTTCATTTTCATCGCCAAGACTACAGAACATAGGCTAAATTGTCTATTTCGTAAACAATACGATAGTTTGTTTGCTTTGAACTGGCCGTGTTAAAGAGATGCCAAATGCATGAAACCATAATGATGTCTCACAAGTACTTAATTCAGCGTGTAAATCGCAATTTACAAAACGATATAAACCGTAATTGGAAAATATATATCTAAGAAAAAAAGTCGTAGGTACAAGACAAACTCTAATTAAAGTAACTGGCAAAAGTAACCCTTTATACGAATGTTCGGAAGACAAATTTCAATATTGTGATTAATTTATACCGTAACATTCAACCAATACACCCTATTCGACTAAAACAAAACATTATCAAGAGGCTTCAAACCAATTGAATCAGAATAAAGACGGTAATGAGAAAATAGAATACCCAGAAAAGAACTCTAACCCGAGTCTTAAGCAGACCACAAGGGAAATTAATGATTGTTAGGCAGACGTGGCGTTGGTGAGCGAGCGCGCGGTTAGGAAGTTGTTCGCTCAGCAACTGCAAGCTGGATCAACCGACATGACTTCTGCGAGAACCAAGTTTTATGCATCCAAGTATAAAAAGTTTCTACGTAGCGCAACACAACACAAGTTGGTGTTAAAATATACTTAATTAAGTTTTTTATAGACGCGGCTAGAGTAGTAAAACACTCGGGTCCGGTTTATTTATCAACTTTGAAGTCGTGTTTCTTTCCAGTGATAAAAATAAATGAGGGAAACCCGGGATTTCTCAAGGGCAGGTAAATGAATAACAACAAAATTTTGGTATCTAATGTCAACCAAATTAAAAAGTACTTACCTGCATACATTATTATCTTATTTCACGGTTAAGTTCCTTAATCGCTCATCAGTAAACCGATAAGAACCTAAATCAGCGTCATTCGATCCCGACGAATTATGAAAAAGATAACAAATTTTAATAAATCGACCTGTTTAGTAAACAATTCTTAACTAGGAAAAACCTACGTACTTCGTGCCCGTATTACAAATTGAGGTGCGATTTCCACAATGTTTTTATCGTTTGTATTACTAATGACAATAGTGGCAGTTGTTGTGGTGCATCATCTGTTGCAGCGTAGTACACGACATTGGAAAGTCCTCACTCAGTTCCCGGGGGACCGGCCATTACCACTGGTCGGTAATGCGCTGCAAGTTGGATTCGACGTTGACAGTAAGTTACTGAAGGATCGTGATGTTTGTTGAGAAGCAGACTAGGAGATAGAGTTACTTGTAGCGCTTTAGTTAGTTAAGCTGCTTATAATGTTTCTATAATTTAGACAACGAGCAGAGGTCCTGCAGAGTACTTTATATATGAATGAGAAATACCAAGAGACATATTGCAAACTGTTGCTTGTATGCATTTAATTACCTATATAAGTATTTATTTTGTGGGTATATATATATTTATTACTATTTAAATACATGTATTTTATATATTATATAATTATAATTCTTTATTTTTTTGCAACCTTTCGCTACTTGATATTAATATACTTTCGATTTTATTTTAATAAAATTGAAAATATATTAATATAAATAAATAATTATTTATGTACATACACCTATCGACTATATTATTCATGCAATCAAACCACTCAAAGATTATCAGAAAGAGATCGCGATCGCTTTAAGCGATAAGACCGCCAACATAAACTTTATGCATATGTTAAAAAATACTCTAGTTTCTATGATTTTCTAAGTATGCTTTTATATATGGTTATTTTAAAATAACCATGTGTAAAGTACATTAGTAAAAAATTTACACACAGCCAAAACATCTGCTTTCAGCCGTGTCAAGTAATTTGATGAAGATGTGGAAGCGACACGGCAAGAGAAATTTCCGCTTGACTCTCGGCTCTAAGGACTGGATCATGCTGTGCGACCCAGTTGATGTGGGGGTAAGTAAAGTTGTGATTTTACATGACGCCCCAGCATTGGGGTCGTACCGAGAGTTGATACCCTTGATACCTCCCCAATGCTGGGGCACGGGTCTATTCTTGCATTGCAGGAAGGTTATGCCATACTCTACTACGGGGCCAAGTCCGGGTTGGTGGAGGATTATAAGACAGTAGTGGGCATTACCGTCAGAAGTCATCAAGCGGCCCTTAAGACCTCTGACATGGCTTAACAACGGCCAGCACATGATAGCTGGCACCAAGCTCGGAAAAAATGCCACTAGCGACAGTCACGGTCGGTCACCCATCCAGTGCCAAACCGCGTCTGTTGTTGCTTAACCACGAGCGCTTCTTTATTAGCTAATTCATATTAAATTAAGTCTGGTAAATATCATACCAAGCTCAATCAATCAATCATTCCAATAATCGTGAACACCCCGCTCGCTATTGCTTAAGCCAAGTGTTTGATTCCAATCACACGGTTCCAATATGAAATAATCACGTTTTAAAGAAAAATAGCCGACTGCTGCAGTCTGTAGAAGCGCTCGTGGCCTAGTCGAACCGAGTGATTGGAATCAATCACTTGAGTTAAGCAACAACAGGCGCGGTCAGATAAAGGATGGGTGAGCGTCCCGTGACCGCTAGTGGCATTTTTCCGAGTGCTTCCATGCTTCGCAAGGCATGCTAAGCCGTTGGTGCCGGCTGTCATGTAATGGCTTGATAACTTCTGACAGTATGGCCTCCACCAACCCGGACTTGGCCCAAGTAGTGGATTATGGCCTAACCTTCCTGCGATGTAGTAAGAGACCCGTGCCCCAGCAGTGGGAACATACCAAGGGTTGATATCGATATCGATTGTTTAAACAAGGCCTAGAGGAATCTTTAGACTTAATCTAGTCCTTGCTCTGACATGACGTTTTAGCAGTCGGATTATATTTTTATTTTTAATATTAGGGGTTAACGTATGAAATTGCCGTTTTATTGCAATAGGTTCTTTGAATTGACATAGAATCTTCATGGTTTGAGGTTTTCGAATGAAACTTTTTTCAAATGTTTTCTATGATGTTCTTTTTTTAAAAAATGTGAAACATTTAAATATCGACTTTCAATTGTTTTTGTTATTCAATTTAGACAAGAAAGATGGATACGGGTTTCTTTCTGCAGATCAGTCACATCATGAGGCACCCATTTTTCGTATTTTTTTATTTTATTGATTTGTCGTAAGTGAGTCAATATTGTGGGTAAGGTAACGTTAAACCATGCCGCTAATTCCTGGGTAGTTTGACTAGGATCGGCTTCCACTATCTCTCTTAATTCATCGTTATTCACCTGTGTGGGCGGTCTTCCTCGTGGCTCGTTCTTTAAGTCGAAATTTCCATCACGAAAGCGTTTAAACCAAAATCGCACGGTGCGTTCATTAGTAGACCCCTCTCCAAGCGCAGCATTGATATTGCGGGCTGTTTCTGCCGCGTTAGTTCCGCGTCGGAACTCGTATTCAAAAATCACTCGAATTTTCGCAGTATCCATCTTTCTTGTCTAAATTGAATAACAAAAACAATTGAAAGTCGATATTCAAATGTTTCACATTTTTTAAAAAAAGAACATCATAGAAACCATTTGAAAAAAGTTTCATTCGAAAACCTCAAACCATGAAGATTATATGTCAATTCAAAGAACCTATTGCAATAAAACGGCAATTTCATAATTTAACCCCTAATATTTTTGACGTAGAATGTACGTTTGTGTCCCAATCTCAGATCATGATCTGAGGTCCCAATGCTATGCAAATTCAGTCAGTTCAGTCCAGAACTTTCGACCCTGCGCCACCTCAGGCGACTCCAGGCCAGACCAGTTTTAGTTGATATTTTTCCCGACTTTTGTCACACTCGCTTCAGCCTTTTGGTCTCAATCCAGTCATAAAGAAAAATACTAGGTATACAGGATATAGCAAAATTGCCGTATATATCGAAAATGGTTTTACTCGTTAATACGAAGAACTTTTACTTTGGAGAAGATTCTAAATAACGAGAAAAAATATCCGATCTTCCTTACCACTTGCGACATTCAAATTAATAAAACTATTGATATTTATGACGTGATTAAAAAATTTCGTAGTACCTCCTCACAGTAAATGTTGCTTGTATTGAGGAGAAGAAACTCACACACACACTGGTTTTTTTAGCAGTCCTATAAAAGTATTATTTTAGATAACATGTTTCAGATAATCCTAAGCCATCAAACGGAGCTGTTGAAGCCAGACGAGCGGAACGCGGCGATGATGCCTTTCTTTGGCAACTCTGTATCTACGTCTCAAGGTCTCTTTTCCGGGAAAAGCTCCTTGTAAACTTAAGCTTTAAATCATTTTTGTATCACGTTTTTTCTACTTTTCATATCTGTGTAGATATACATGTAGGTACTTTATGCACAATTTTCTCAAAATTAATGATCAAATGAAGATTAATGCACATACGAGTATAGTGATCCTCTAATCTATAAACAAAAATGAATCCCTTTTCTCTTGGTCACGGCATCACGCGTGAACGGTTGGAACAATTACGCCAATTTTTTTTTTGCTGCGTTTGATTATTGTCAGGACAAGGTTCTTATAAAAAAACAGTTTGTGTTTCTTTTAATTAAACAACATAGGTACGTGTAATCCGGGGCCAGGCAGCTAGTTCTCAAATAAAACAATGGCAAAAGAAACAAGGATTTTTTGAAACTGGTTCCCGGTATGTCTACCTTCCTAATATTCCGTTGACGTCCTACGCACACAAATGAAGTTCAGTCCACTTTATCTTAAATAAACTTTTCACTTTACCAAATTATTTCCGAGGCATTCACTTCAGGGCAATTTTCATTAACATCGTGGTCTACGGTTGCAGGTGAGCGGTGGCGGTCCACGCGCAAATTAATGTCCTCGAGTTTCCACTTTAAAACTCTGGATCGAAAACTTGCCGCAGTTAATACTTTGGGCGAAAAACTGTTGAATTCGCTTAGCTGCTACGAGAACAAGGGAACTGTTGACCTGTATCTCTACGTCAGACCGTTTATGTATGACCTTTTCTGCAGTAAGTACAGGTGTATTTACTACAAAAGCAGCAGCGGTGCAACTGGGTGGTTTTTGAAAATAAGTCTAATTAATATCGATTACTAAGTGAATCCCGCGCCATGAAATAAGAACTGTTCTACCCAGAATGTTGTAAGTAAAACAGTCTTGCCTTTTATTAATTAGTCCGGAACGAAGCAATCAGGTTTCCTGTTATATTATTTTGTGCATACAAGTTTAATACGCGCTCTATTACACGGCACTTTTTCCTAAACTATATATTTTTGAGTAAAGCTCTGTAGTTAGTAAGTAGAATGAAACACGTAACTTATTCTCTTGACAGTACGTGGAGAAATAAATTTATTAATAAAAACTAAAAACACTTTTCCGCGTCAACAAAACATTATACTCGATGAAACCGTACACTATGGTTCAAAATAACTTTTCACTTTAGGTACTTTGATGGGAGTGGACACCAATCTACTTGATCAACTAGATCACCCATACTTGAATGCGAGTCGCAAGTAAGTTACTGTATCTCACCCAACCATATGCTAGCTATAGTGGTCGATACTTGCCAATACATTTTTTTTAATTAACAAATTAAAAATAATAAGGTAAGGTAGCTGCTGCTTTAATATGAGTTGTTTTTTATTATTTACAGAGTCATTAAAATCGCTACTACAAACTATTATTCTTACTGGAGGCATGTAGAAACTCTTTTTCGGTTCACTTCTGATTACCAAGTTATGAAGGATACCATCAAAGTAATTCAAGACAATAGTAATGATGTACGTATTTGCTTACTGACAAGTATGAGTGTGTAGCAAATGCCTGTTAATTTTTTATTGTTTTTCAGATCCTAAAGAAAAGGCGAGCTATACTAAACCAACTAATAGATAATATGAAATGTAACAACCCTCATGCAGATGTTTCTCAAATAGAAAAAAAAGTTACTGAATCCTCATATTTATTAGACGACTTGATTATGAGTAAATTGGCCAACGGCGATCCCATGCCTGACTCAATGATCAATGAAGAGATAAATCTTTTGGCCTTTACTGTAAGTTACTAAGTTCAAAACAAAAGTTAACCAACTTGTTTTGTAAGGAACGATGCTTTAACTTTCCTTCTTTCAGGGCCACTACACAACAACAATGACTCTGAGCCACGCTTTATTTTCTATGGCTATGTATCCCGACGTCCAAAAACGAGTCATTGAGGAGCAAAAATTCATTTTCGGTGATAATTTGTCCCGAAACCCAACAATTAAAGATCTAACCGAAATGAAGTACTTAGAGAATGTCATTAAGGAGACAATACGGACTATACCTACAGTTCCTAAAATAAGCAGGCAATTGCAACAGGATTTGACATTAAAAGGTACATTCTCCTTCGAAGACTACCGAAAACACGGAAGAAATAAATATTTTTCATAGCTCGCGTTGCTCGTACATATTTAACATTTCATGGCCGCGATTGTTGACGAAATAAACTTAAATTCACTAACCCCCAATTTCTTACACGTTAAGGGCAACTTTGCAACTAAAATGTAAAGATTGACCTGCTTGGCTGAGTTATGTACAAGAAAATGGAGGTAACTGCCTAAATCTCAAATTCCACTAATAACCCCTAAATACTGAACAATCTGTATGCCTGTTATATTTTCGAACAATTCGATGAGGCAGTGCAATAACTAGTAAAATGCCGAGTTTGGAAATTCCGAAAACAACTGTAACACACACAATTTAATAATTAAGTCGAAAGTAAAACAAAATAAATCTAATATTTAATATATTATTAAATAAATAGTAATAGATACATAATCATATTTCGTTTTCAGATGGTAGAGTTGTGCCCGCAGGTGCATCAGTCGTGGTTTACTATGAAGCGATTTTTCAAAATCCAGATGTATATCCTGACCCAGAAGTGTTTAATCCCGATAGGTTTCTGAAAACCATGAACACGTTTGCATTCGTACCATTTAGCGCCGGTCCCAGAAACTGTATCGGTAAGTTATCCTATGGTTTCTGTAAATCAGAAACAATTTATTACAACGCACCTACGTCCATTAGTGACACCCGCATGAAAATTACGCCCAAATCCTTAATGAAATTTGGAAAGTTAGTTGGAATTCGCGGTCATTTAATTTTCTCCAAATGTATCTTACTAGGTAGTACAGTTTATAACTAGGCGTGGGCAGTTACGTGATTTTCACGAGATGTAAAGTAACTGGTTTCTCGCGACGCGCCACAGGTTTTAAAACACGTGAATTAAGTAACAGTTTTATTTCGAACTCTCTTACGGTGTCGCCTCTTATTGTTACATCGTAACTACGTAACTTGGTAATGTTACTTACGTCAAACTACGTTTTTCTAGCGACAAAGTTACATCAATAATGTAATAATACAACTGTAACAAACACTAATAAATTTTCCTTTATATTTTGTTTAAGCTAAAGCTTGCATTGAATTACTCATTAATAATGTAACTAAGATTGCTACTTAATTATTGATAATGCCTTATTTAGAAGTAATTTTATAATGATTGTAAAAAATTACAGTTATCCAATTTAACTTTATGTACTTCTCTTCATATTTACTTTATGTCTAATGAAATTCTAATTATTAACTATTTTTATACTAGCTTTTTACATGGTAACTGGAAAGCTATTAATATTGCTTTTAAAGTGTTGATATTTACTATTTTAACTAGAAAATATCAACACTTTAATAATAATTACGTAAAGTACGTAAGCAAAAGTCAAGAAATAAAGGCTTATCTTCTATAATATAAAAATGAATCGCTGAATGTGTTGGTAAGCGCAAATCTCGAGAGCAGCTGAACCGATTTCGCTAATTCTTTTTTTAGAATATTCCTTGAAGTAGGTGGATGGTTCTTACGGAGGGAAAAATAAAAAAAAATAAAGAATCGACTGTTAGGAGGTATGAAGTTCGGTGGCTAGTATTAAAATATATTTAAACACTTACTGGTTCATTCTTATGTAAATAAATACCTTTACCTATGAATATTAGTGGACATCGGGAATAAACCAAAATCACAATTGTGGCTTAATAAACTTGTTTACGTATTCACTGCAGGTTTTAAGTACGCCTGGGTGGCCATGAAGGCAACGCTCTCCAGCATCGTAAGGCGGTTTGAGATCCTGGAAGGAGGCCCGGGCACGCAGCCACTGTTCGCGCACAGAATCATCACTGAATCGGACAACGGCGTGCAACTTAGATTGAAAACAAGAAACTATGACTAGTCTCTTAACTTCAGTCGTTTTGAACAACTCTAAAGTGAGGGGGCCGTATAAGAAATATTCCTTACTAGTTTCCTCTGTGTTACTAGATAGTTATGGGGAAAAAAAGAGAAACTCTCAAGTTTGTTATTGTATTGGCTATTGGCGTGGGAGAGTTGGAGACTACTCGATACATTCCTACGTTAAAACGTTGAGTATGACTGAAAATCAAGTAAATATTGTAATAAATGTATATATAATGCTTTTTATATCCAGGTACTTAGTTTTGTTTTTTATTCTAACCTATCTTGATAAAGTAAAAAGATAATATTCTGCCTATCATGCAACTCTAAACTCATGCCACTGTAATGAATAAGTTTGCGAGGCTGGACCAGGTAAAGATCAAAATCTTAATTGAAAAACGTACCTGCAAAACTAAGCAAAACACTTTAAAAAAAAGATGATAACAACGTAAGCAAATACGTTGTTATCATCTTTTTTTTAAATTCTATTTAAATTGTTCTTGTCAAAATCATTCCAAGCTCATACCCATCGATATCAACCCTTTGTAGATCCCCACTGCTGGGGCACGAGACTCTTCCTGCATCGCAGCAAGGTTAGGCCATACTCCACCACGGTGGCCAAGCCCGGGTTGGTGACAGAAGTAATCAAGCCGCCCATAAGGCCTCCGACATGGCTTAACGACTGCCATTACATGACAGCCGGCACCAAGCTCAGAAAAAAAACCACTAGCGAGAGTCACGGTCGGTCACCCATTCAGTACCTAACCGTGTCTTTTGTTGCTTAACCACTAGGCCACGAGCGCTTCATTATTAGCTAATTTACATTAAAATAGGTCTTATAAATATCATTCCAAGCATCAACCAACCGACCGACCGACCGACCGACCGACCGACCGACCGACCGACCGACCGACCGACCGACCGACCGACCGACCGACCGACCGACCGACCGACCGACCGACCGACCGACCGACCGACCGACCGACCGACCGACCGACCGACCGACCGACCGACCGACCGACCGACCGACCGACCGACCGACCGACCGACCGACCGACCGACCGACCGACCGACCGACCGACCGACCGACCGACCGACCGACCGACCGACCGACCGACCGACCGACCGACCGACCGACCGACCGACCGACCGACCGACCGACCGACCGACCGACCGACCGACCGACCGACCGACCGACCGACCGACCGACCGACCGACCGACCGACCGACCGACCGACCGACCGACCGACCGACCGACCGACCGACCGACCGACCGACCGACCGACCGACCGACCGACCGACCGACCGACCGACCGACCGACCGACCGACCGACCGACCGACCGACCGACCGACCGACCGACCGACCGACCGACCGACCGACCGACCGACCGACCGACCGACCGACCGAACGACCGACCGACCGACCGACCGATCGATCGATCAATCAATCAATAATCAATCAATAATCAATCAATCAATCCAATACCCGTGAATATGAAATGACCTACTATTTGGTATCGTTTAGATCGATTCCATTGCATTCCGGACGGCTTTAGTAATGTCATCGACGCAGCGAGTCACTCACTGGCCTCTGTCTACGTGATCATTTATGAAACCTCAGCCTCTACTCTGTGACACCTTTAGTGTACCGATCGGTTATGGACGTCCAAGCTATGGATAGTGTAATTGGCATTGTAATATCCGAAGAAGCTTGCTTTGAGACGAACCAGCAATGGTGTAACGAAAACAACAAATAAACTATCGTGAAATCAGGATCATATTCGTTCATACACACACACACATACATACATACATACATACATGCATGCATGCATGCATGCATGCATGCATACATACATACATACATACATACATACATACATACATACATACATACATACATACATACATACATACATACATACATACATACATACATACATACATACATACATACATACATACATACATACATACATACATACATACATACATACATACATACATACATACATACATACATACATACATACATACATACATACATACATACATACATACATACATACATACATACATACATACATACATACATACATACATACATACATACATACATACATACATACATACATACATACCCGTACTAGAAGTCTAGAAAATACCTTATTTCATCTACATTCATTGGTCATTGGATTCTCGTCAGCCGGTTTCTTATTTATTATTAAAAAAATTAAATTATAATTAAATTCTTCATTCCACAAAACATAACATATGAGGTACAAAGGGATACTTAATGCTAAGTAGCATTTTCCTCCAGTCAACCCTTGGTTTGTGGATAATATACGTTTTATCATTTATCCAATAGTGAAAAAAGATAACCGCTACGCTCCTACGTTAGATGCAAGTCCCGGAAAAGCTTTATCTATCAAGCCAACTACTATGAACTTAATAACTGGCTCGGTCAGGAACTGTAAATTTAAAGTTAGCGCCGACTTTATCGCTGCAAGTGTAATGGCGAGCGAAGGAATTGTCTTAACGTTTTCTTTGATTCAGTTTCTTTGTGTAATTACTAGGTAGGTGAGACCCACATACGTAACTGACTAACTGGCCCCACTATCTCGGTGCAAGGGTACGGGGTTGGAATTTAAGTGATCTTATTTGCTGGCCGATTGGGGCGATCTACGCTCCCGGTGAGCGTGCGGGGAATAGTCAATATTTACCGGCCGGCCGGCCCACGATTTTGTGTAATTACTCCATACGCCTCGGACTTGGTCAAATTTAATTTTGTCGAACGAAACGTGTCGCCGTGTTAATAGGTTACAACATCATTAGCGCAGACTATTTCCGACACTAGGCCAGTAGTTAAATCCCGACCGTTTATTAGAATTAACGAGGCACGTAGTTGTTAAATTGCTCGCGGTAATCCAATAAACAATTTGTTTGTGGGTAGGTGAAGGCAGGGATAGCGATCCCCTCATCGCGCAGGCACCGTAAAGGCAGTCATCCAAAGTTAGTCCCGGTCCGATCCGGGAAAATCCTCATAACACTCGTGTATCATTTAAGCCCGTCTTCGGTTCCTTCGAATCGCGATCCAAATAGCCGCTTGTATAAAGTAAAGAAATGTTTCAAAACTGTTATTGATATCGGGAAGCCAGGAGTACGGACAGCGGGCTCGCATCAGTTGTTGGTTTTATTTTGCCGCGGGCTAACTTGCGGGAAAACGTCGTTACAGTGCGAACTTTAGCCATCGGACTTTACCCATTATTAAACTTTTATTCAACGCGCCCACTTCGGCTTCCAACTCCTTGTCAACAGTTATAGTTGATTCCATCTTTGTATAGCCACTAGCACTAAGTATGATAACCACTAACCACAATACTACAATAATAATAATTATAAGTATCGCTTTGTAGTTACAAAATATCAAATAAGTCATAATTACTGTAGGTACTTATTCTATTAAATAGTTGAGATATTAGCAAACCAAGGTGAGATTAGGAAAAATAAGATGTGTGATGTGTAGGTATTAATGACCACTTCATTTTGTAGTGTCCAATACATACCTATATTTTTATTTCGTATTAATCATTAAATACATGTCAACTCGACAGTGTAATGACCATAATCCACTCAAGTGTCGTTTCAACCGACTTTGTCACACCGATCCAACTGCATAAAAAATTGGGTTATTACATTTTAATTTAAATCTATGCAAGATTACAAATAGCATAGTCGCGAGGTTCACACCGGCTAGTATACTCGTCAAAAACCTCGTCCTCGGCACAGGAGACGAGCCGCGGCTTGCCTGCAACACACGCGTAGAACTTGCGGCAGTCCGTAGAGTGCGCGTAGTTCACAGGTCGAGCGTTTGTGTTCTCACTGAATAGCCCTGGACAAGTGAAACCGACAAACGACTCCACGTCGCAGCCCTCCACCTGGTCCGCCCAATCGCAACTGTAGGTCTTTTCGTTGTACGCCAAGCCTTTCGGACAGTGAAGCGTATATACTCGGCCGTCCACACAATTCTTGTACACTCCGCAGTCCGTCGAGTCGTTGACACGGAAGAACCCGTACCGGCGCGGACACTCCACTGTCGGCTGAGGCACTTGCGTTAGCGGGCGTTCCTCACAGTTCACGTCGAGTGGGTACAAGCAAGGATAGCTCACGAACGGCAGGTCAGGCTTAAACAGCAACCCATCAGGGCAAAATTTCACCGTCGCTTTCCAATTTCTGCACTCAAAGTACGCGTCACATTGTCTCACCATTGGATAGTAGGCATTCTCCTCAGTGCAAATGAAATCACGTTCTGCAGGAGACGCTGTAGTCGTCGGCGATAATAATCTCACTCGATGAGGGCGCCGCGCGCCGAGAGCAGATCCCAACACAAACATAATGCACACTGAAAATTCCTTCATTTAAATTACTCACAAATTTACTTGTTTCGTACACTGCTTCCCATTAACAGTATTGCAAAACGATATTCATCTTCGTATTTATAGGTCTAAACTATTAGTTAATTTGCGGTTTCATCAGTTCTACCACTTTGAGAAACCTCGTTAGGTATGTTCATTGTAATTTTAATTAGACATAATATCAATAACAATTTCAATACAAAATAGGTAGCCATACTGGTTCCAAACTAGGAGTCCCTCATCCTACGGTAATCAGGCAATAACATCACAGACTTAGAATAAACACACATTTGTACAAATCAATACGGCTACCTCGCAGTGAGGATCAAACAATCAAATCAATTTATTTCGACGTAAGGAATTTACATTCTGTTTGCTGAATGTCAATATACAATGTAAAATGTTAGCCGCTGTAGCCGGCAGTAGGAAAAAAATCCACTCTGACCATCCTTTCCCAGGTCATCTTAAGCCAAATGCATCAGTTGCCATCTATACTTATACTTAATAAGATTTTATGATTGCCATCAATAGCTTTAAATGGCAAAGCATTAGTTAAAGTCTTACAAAAGTAGGGCAAACATAAGTGCTGCGGAGAGACACACGAACAGCATCCGTTCATGAGCACAACGCAGTTATCAGCCATCAGCAGTCTCAACCATTTTGGAGGGAGACAAAATATGACTCGAACACCACGCCACCATTCGAATGTCCCTTGGCAAACCCGCAGCTAAGTTCTTGTCAGTTATAGAATGTATCATATAGTTATTAATATGCAATCACATCGTCAGTCACACTTTGTAATATAAAATATATTATAGTTATACCTAACTAACAATAAAAGCGCAGTGGAATTGGTTTCCTACCACGGGCAACCCATCACCATTGTTTTCGTAAACTGTTTACGGACCGGAGTTAAGAACATAAAAAAAATTAGTAGTAATATGATGTATCAATGTGCGTCATACAAGAGCACAAGGTTTAGAAGTTACGTGGATTGCTGGTGCAGATATAATGGAACTTGTCGGTTAGTTATCCGGATATCAGCGTTATCCGGCGGGGCCGGAGCCTGCTCCGGTCCAAGTGTTTAATTATCGTCTTTGTTGTTCCACATCGAGCCGCAATGCGCGACCGTCTCGCACCGCATCTGCGGTCGAGTACTGACATAAATTGTGACCCAACCCGCTTAACCAAACTTTACGCCGATAATCTGACACTTTTAAATGCAATTGGAATTAATAGGATTCGAAGCCATGACAGATAATGTATGCAATAAGTTTACCGGTGAACTCTGTTCAGTTCTCATAGCGTAATAAACTCAAACACGTTTTGAATCAAAAACTCTTAGTATATTGTACTTAAATCATTGAGTTCACTAGTTTCTGATGAGTTCCGCAGAAGCACTACCAGCGACCAATTTTGAGTCATACTTAATATTTAAGTAGGTGACCAACATTTTGCAGTGTGGCCCGGCCCAAGGAAAAACAATCCATGTCCGCAGAGCATGAAGGTAGAGCCACACTGATCCTACGTACACGATGGCGCCGAGACGTCACTAGGGTTGCAAAATTACGTAAACGCTGGTAAAATACGGATATTTTACGGTAATTTATATGTATTACGGTAAAATTTCCGGCTACGTATGTATGCTGAAAAGTATGGCGGGGGGTAAGACGAGCGTGAAATTGTCTGAAATAAGCGTTTTAGCAAATATTAATGTGTAATAATGGTAGATTATTAACCACCATATAGCAAATAGAACAAAACAGTGCAACATCACTTTTCATATTCTCTCAAGAAGTCCGTGTGAAGTTTCAATAAAGTACCACATCTTTATTGAACTAAATATCACATACATTCGACATCTATCATCATCACTCATTCATTACCTACCATTTATTGATGATAATTAAAGTTTCGCAAAAAATCTTACTTGACACTGGCTAATGTGAGAGAGAGAGAGAGAAACAATTTATTTAAAGGTACAATACTTCAAAAACAAAACCAAACGGTAACAAAAAACATAAAAAACGCAAATCTTAACAAAACACAAAAAAAAAAACAATTGAATAGAACAGCACAGAAAAATATGTAGACCTAGTAGAAGTAATTTATTTAAAGTTTTAAAGTATTGAGCCCCTAAAATGATTCCCGACTCAGCATGTGTTGAAGCAGCCACCGAGGTATCTAACCACAACGCTGATATTCTGTCGAGACCATGTTGCGAGTTAGTCGCGTGTTTGTGAAAATAAAAAAAAAACAAAAATTATTGAATACTTACAAAACAGAAAGAAAATCAAATAAATGCATGCCTAATAGTTGGTATGTAAAGTGTACTGCGATATAATGTAACAAAGTGTGTGGGTATGCAATAAATAAATAACTGGGTGAATAATTGTGAAGCAAGCAAATATAATGAGAGGTGATTTGTATTTTGCCGGTGCGGTAGGCGCAGTCGCCGATTCATCGAGGAATATCTACCTAGTGCAAACGAGTTATAGAAGGACCAGCTACGCTTAGAGGTACGCGTACGTTGCAACTATATTTTGATTTTTGTATTTGAATCAGATATTCTTTGTAGTGGTGCTTGAAGATTGTTCTGTTTTTACTGTTGCGTAATGGCGGTGGTATATTGTTCCAGCATTTGGTTGCTGCGTACCTAAAACTGCCACGAAAGGCCGCTGTCCTATGTTTCGGTACACTGAGCAATGCAGAAACTGTTCTCACCCCTTCTGCTCGACGCGAGTGTCTCCAGGTAAGTTTTTCGTACAGATAGGGAGGCGTGCATGTTTTTATGATCCCGAACAATAGTGTTGCTAAATGAAGGTTTTGTCTCGCTTCCATCTTTAGTATGTTCGCGCCGTTAAGGAAGGGAGTCACATGAAAGCGAGGCGGAACATGGAAACAGTAACGAGCACAGGCGTTCTGCACCCGTTGGATCAGATTTTGAGTCCGTTTTAGTAAACAGGGACCATACGCGGTGGCGCAGTAATTTAATTTAGACAAAACTAAGGTCTCACATAGCCTTATGCGGAGCGTTTCACTAATAAAACCTCGAATACGATAAAGTGTCTTCAGCCGATAAAAACAATTTCTAACCACTTCCTGGATATGGTGCTCAAAGTGTAATTCACCGTCCATTAAAACACCCAGATTACGTGCTTCCATAACACGTTCAATGTCATTTCCATTTAACTGTATACGAATATTGCATTTTTCTAATTTGTCAATTTGATTTTTTGAGCCTAATATCATATATTTGGACTTTTTCGGATTAAGTACGAGGCAGTTTCTTTCGGCCCACAGTGCAACTCTTTCGAGGTCTTCATTCAGACGCAGTACACAAGCATCAGCCTCTGATGGAATTAATTTCGTATACGTTTGCAAATCATCTGCATATACGAGTATATGATACTTGCAGTTTTTAATGCAGTCGGTTATTTCTGAGGTATATATAATGAAAAGCAAAGGCCCTATAATAGAACGGCCTTATCCTCGGATATTTTCGTAGTACCATCTGACTCATGTAGGATTACTCGCTGCCTACGATCTGTTAAGTAGCTTTTGAACCACTTGACGCTATCCGAGTCAAAACCATAATAGGATAATTTTGACAATAGAAGATCCGTATTTATTGAGTCAAAAGCACGTGAAAAATCCAATAAAGTTAAAATGCTTCCACTTCCTGAGTCCTGAGCATATAAAATATTATCTACGACGTCCAGCAGAGCAGTCCCTGTACTATGACTTTTCCTGAAACCTGATTGGGTTTTTGGAAGGATACAGTTCTCCTCGCAGTAGCGGATTACCTGATCGTATATAACTTTTTCCAAAATTTTAGATACTACAGGCAATAAGCTAATCGGTCGGAGGTCAGAAACTTCAACAGGGTTGGATATTTTAGGAATTGGTCGGACAACAGCCGTCTTCCAGTAGTCTGGGAAAGTAGATGTGGTAATGGATCTGTTTATAATTTCAGTGATTGTAGTCAACGCAAATGGCAGTGTAGCAATGATCATATCTAGACTTATGCCATCGTAATGTACAAACCGCACAAGCCATGAAGAAGAGAAAAAAAATAGTGATGATCGGTCGCAGTGAGTGACTGGCTCCATCTGTTGCACGGACTCGAAACTTTCAAAAATTGCAGCCGTGCGGTCGCAATAGTATTCTTAGTAAGAGTTAAATCATATTATACCCAATTTTAGCGTAGCTTACCGTAAAATATAATATTTTACGTAAAATATGGTAAATTACCGAATTTTACGAAAGTAATATTACCGCTTTACATCCCTAGACGTCACGTGCGATATGGCCGCTTGAGTATGAAGCTAACTCAGCCTACGTTTCTTATGCTATGCATAAAACACGACAGGTCCATATCGGAAGGTGGAGGGAGTCGCCCGATGCCTCACGACGATGTCCGAGGCGTAAGACGAGTGTGGTTCTGGATCTGACGTGTGGCGCATCACATACGACGGACCTTCCGATGTCGCATCGCATGCGTCTGAGTGCTTAGTGCGAGTTTGACAGATCCAATCGAATGACTTTACTACCGCGTTAATCGAGCATTGAGTGGTGAGTATGAGTAAGTTAACCGTTCGAACTGGCAAAAAGCTGTCACAGTACAACTCGCATTCGCGTTTATTCGTGTTTTGGCTGGTAAACGTGTTCACTTCTCAACGTAAACCATTACAACTCGCACTCAGCAATTTTAATTTCCATACTTGTCACTAGGTGGCGCTTCCTCGATGCCATAGAAATATGAGTTTACGTTAACGCGATCGAGTAGTTAAAAAACTCGCACTAAGCACTCTGGTGTGTAGGATCAGTGTGATTGTACCTTAATCGTTTAGCATTTTACGGGAGGAACGGGCATCGGGCATGGCTCCTGACAGCAGCGCGCGCCACAACTCACGACGCAACGCTACCCGCCTGCCTCCGGTCAACGTGGTAATCCCAAGATTAGTTCCGCCGACATCAGTCAGACAATTTTACTTGCTTCCCACGTTATAGACAGTATGTTCATTTTAAAAGATTCAATCTCATCATGCTTGTACGTATCATATCATGGTGGCACGTGATATATGGGTGTAGGTAGGTAAATACCTTCTAATATTAAAGTTTAAATAGATAGATAGAAAACACTTTATTGTATATAAAAATGGAAATTACACAGATTTTACAGAGAAATACCTTTTTGTAACCTGATTAGAGTCTACAAATATAAAGCTTTAAAAAGTACAATGTGGGGTAATAACTTGAATAAATTACTTAGACTTCACATTATGGATTGATTTTCGGATTTATCTTAGGTTTTATGGGCTGTGGACGCGGCAAGTGACTTACAATACTTTGGGCTTTAGATTGCTTTCACAAATAAGCGTTTTTGCCTCGTGAAAGTAGCGCTTCTAAGTCACGCTGCAGTAGCGCGACCCGTAATCCATACATATTTATACAGCCGCGTGGTGGTCGCGCGTCAGAAGCACGGCTGCAGCGTTCCAAGCTTGCGGTGGCATGTACGACGCCTAGTCGCGTGCGATCAGACGGCGTTAGATTAGTGTTGCAAGCACATGGGTATTATGTAGCAAGTTGCAAATTACATACCAACGACATGTTTGATACCTACTGAAATATCAAAAAATGAAACTGAAATTTATAGTTAAAATCCAATCTCGGTCAGTCTTGTCCGATTTGAAAACAAAACCTCAGCAGAAAAAATACCGCAGGTAGATAGTATTCTCAAGAAGAAGACGCCATAATTTGTAGACTGATTTTTTGGACCTTTGGACATAGTTAAAAAAATCCATTATTTAAAAACCTATTTAGAGGCTAAAAATTTCACCCATGCCGGGATTCGAACCCGCAACCTCTGGCTATCCGTGCCAGCGCTCTACCAATTGAGCCAATGGGCGACTCACGGCATCAGTGAAATTTCGAACCTCTTTACACTATTCTCTGTATTACGTACAGGCAGCGACATCTGACTTAAGCAAATTGCATTACTTCCAGCCCCGACTACCTACTTTGCAGTTAGGTTTTAACATCGGAACGATATCGCTGTACCCACATGATTATACTATTTTTATTTTTAATGCACTAACCCGTGCTAAGGAACAAATTTAAAAACCTATTTAGAGGCTAAAAATTTCACCCATGCCGGGATTCGAACCCGCAACCTCTGGCTATCCGTGCCAGCGCTCTACCAATTGAGCCAATGGGCGACTCACGGCCCATTGGCTCAATTGGTAGAGCGCTGGCACGGATAGCCAGAGGTTGCGGGTTCGAATCCCGGCATGGGTGAAAATTTTTAGCCTCTAAATAGGTTTTTAAATTTGTTCCTTAGCACGGGTTAGTGCATTAAAAATAAAAATAGTATAATCATGTGGGTACAGCGATATCGTTCCGATGTTAAAACCTAACTGCAAAGTAGGTAGTCGGGGCTGGAAGTAATGCAATTTGCTTAAGTCAGATGTCGCTGCCTGTACGTAATACAGAGAATAGTGTAAAGAGGTTCGAAATTTCACTGATGCCGTGAGTCGCCCATTGGCTCAATTGGTAGAGCGCTGGCACGGATAGCCAGAGGTTGCGGGTTCGAATCCCGGCATGGGTGAAATTTTTAGCCTCTAAATAGGTTTTTAAATTTGTTCCTTAGCACGGGTTAGTGCATTAAAAATAAAAATAGTAAAATCCATTATTGTTTTATATCACTTTGATCCATCTGATCTTTCCAAAATCTATGTGTCAATGGTAATCACCACACAACAGTGGTATGGCGAGTACAAATCTATTACACATAGATTTTTAAGTAATCTATCCAGTGCTACCTCTTTCATCTTCGTATTCGACAACGATGTTGTCGGAGAAGGAACAAAATGAGCAGCAGTAACAATGTGTATCCGTTGGAATCCATATTGGAAATGAGCTAGTCACCCCGAGCGCTCTTAGTTTAGTCAAATTAACCAATAGTAAAAAAAGTCTTACAGTCATTTGTTCAGTGCAAACTCATTCTGACTACGTGACTACTGACTAGTCAAGTTATTGCTGAGTGTTATACTGTTAACATTTCAGTAGGTATGCCTCCCATCTGTGAATATAGTCAATTTTGTGTACTGTAATGACCTATCTAAATAAAGGACCTTTCCTTTGTTAAGATAGGGCGTATTACCTACATAAAATTGACTATACTGTAAGCAAACCTCAGTAAGGGACGTCTCAGCCGTACATACTTCGACTAAACAGGGGATGTATTAGCAAAGGGCAAGGTAGAAAGTATCCGAAACCGGCATGCGTGCATGCAACGACTAATGAACGTTAATGAAGAGAAGGTGGTCTCTCAGGATCGTGGCAAGTGGCAATCCCTGGTCTCTGCCTACCTCTCTGTGATACAGGCGTGAGGTTATGTTATATTTAATAAGGCTCAATAAATTATATTTTTAATAAATCTAATGTGTTTTTATAAAAAACGATTCCTTAAAACACTCCTTAAATGCAGTATAAACAGTCTGTGGTACAGGAAAAAGCTTTACTGCGGACTATTTATTTTTGAAGTGGTTAAATCGTGTTTCTATAAATAACACTGTTATTCTCTACGCGACCGACATCGTTAAACAAACTTGTAGCAATGTATCCAAATATACCTTCGGCTACGCCGGCCTATAAGTTTATTAGAAGGTATCACTGTACTCGTAGTACTTACCCAACATATCGTACTCAAGGATTTAACATGACATAACATAACGTAATGTAGCGTAACGTAGCGTAACGTAACGTAACACAATATTTACATACATACATAACCTGTGTCGTGGGAACCAGAAACAACCACATCACAAACATGTAAACATCTAAGACCTGGGGTTTTTTTCCCCAGCCGGGGTTCGAACCCGGGACCTCTTACATAGAAGGCAGATGCGCTTATCAATCAAGTTGAATGAAGTTAAAAAAAAAACTTTATAAATCATGTGGTGAACGATCACGAGAACAGCGTTTTTGTTTGATTGATTTGAATTATTTTGACAAATTTCTACACAATTTTTTATTACACTATTTTAATTTTTAATGCACTAACCCGTGCTAAGGAACAAATTTAAAAACCTATTTAGAGGCTAAAAATTTCACCCATGCCGGGATTCGAACCCGCAACCTCTGGCTATCCGTACCAGCGCTCTACCAATTGAGCCAATGGGCGACTCACGGCATCAGTGAAATTTCGAACCTCTTTACAATACTCTCTGTATTACGTACAGGCAGCGACATCTGACTTAAGCAAATTGCATTACTTAAAGCCTCGACCACCTACTTTGCAGTTAGGTTTTAACATCGGAACGATATCACTGTACCCACATGATTACACTATTTTAATTTTTAATGCACTAACCCGTGCTAAGGAACAAATTTAAAAACCTATTTAGAGGCTAAAAATTTCACCCATGCCGGGATTCGAACCCGCAACCTCTGGCTATCCGTACCAGCGCTCTACCAATTGAGCCAATGGGCGACTCACGGCATCAGTGAAATTTCGAACCTCTTTACAATACTCTCTGTATTACGTACAGGCAGCGACATCTGACTTAAGCAAATTGCATTACTTAAAGCCTCGACCACCTACTTTGCAGTTAGGTTTTAACATCGGAACGATATCACTGTACCCACATGATTACACTATTTTAATTTTTAATGCACTAACCCGTGCTAAGGAACAAATTTAAAAACCTATTTAGAGGCTAAAAGGCCGGCATGGGTGAAATTTTTAGCCTCTAAATAGGTTTTTAAGTTTTTAAATTTGTTCCTTAGCACGGGTTAGTGCATTAAAAATTAAAATAGTGTAATCATGTGGGTACAGTGATATCGTTCCGATGTTAAAACCTAACTGCAAAGTAGGTGGTCGAGGCTTTAAGTAATGCAATTTGCTTAAGTCAGATGTCGCTGCCTGTACGTAATACAGAGAGTATTGTAAAGAGGTTCGAAATTTCACTGATGCCGTGAGTCGCCCATTGGCTCAATTGGTAGAGCGCTGGTACGGATAGCCAGAGGTTGCGGGTTCGAATCCCGGCATGGGTGAAATTTTTAGCCTCTAAATAGGTTTTTAAATTTGTTCCTTAGCACGGGTTAGTGCATTAAAAATTAAAATAGTGTAATCATGTGGGTACAGTGATATCGTTCCGATGTTAAAACCTAACTGCAAAGTAGGTGGTCGAGGCTTTAAGTAATGCAATTTGCTTAAGTCAGATGTCGCTGCCTGTACGTAATACAGAGAGTATTGTAAAGAGGTTCGAAATTTCACTGATGCCGTGAGTCGCCCATTGGCTCAATTGGTAGAGCGCTGGTACGGATAGCCAGAGGTTGCGGGTTCGAATCCCGGCATGGGTGAAATTTTTAGCCTCTAAATAGGTTTTTACAATTTTTTATGTAAACTAATTTGCAATTATAGTATCTCTCAATAACATTAGCGGAAAACATTGCAGACCGCGACTCGGCAATCGTAGTGTAGGATGCCCTCCGACCGGGTGGGATGACGATCTGCGAAAAACTGCCGGCAGATGCTGGATGCGGCAAGCTGAAGACAGGGCGCTATGGCGCTCATTAGGGGAGGGCTATGTCCAGCAGTGGACTACATAATATAGCCTGAAGAAGAAGAAGAAGAAGATTGCAGTTTATCTAAAACTTGCGCTAAGTATTACTCAATATTCTCATGTCAAAATTATTTAACTAACGTGCCTTTAAGATATTTGATTACATAATAAAAACAGTCGGAACAAGAGTAAGATTTTACGATTGTTGGAATGAGCTTCATTAGATCAGACGCTCGCCAACTTACTAAGTAGTAAAGCGCGGTAAAGCTTACTTCCTTGACACAAGTGATATAGCAATGCTAGGTATCGCCTAAACGTTTGTCACCCTTCTAAAACTCCTATGACCTAGGTATTTAAATTCAGGATTGCCGGGACAGTTCCTGTCAGTTGATATCTAGGATTAGTGTCTGTACTCTGGACTGTTCACCACCCTCTGTGAGGATTTAAGATAAGTTTCATTCGACTGTCATCAGACAATTTTTATACTATTTACTTTAGGTCTAAAAAGTCTTCTATAAAACCAAATTCGACATTAGGAAGAGGAAAGTATTATTTCAACGTGTAGGTTTATTTTCGTATATTCAAATACGTTGTTTAATTTATTGAAGCAATAATATTTGATTGTATCTCGTAAAATTATGTTTTTTGTTACTTGGTTCGTGTTTCATAAATTATCGAGCAATCATTTTTAACTACCTGTTGAAAACATATTGGACATTTTTCCACTTTCACTTTCCCTAACGTTATATTTTACAAACGTATAAATCATAAAAGAATGACTACTCTACATATTGTGCAATTGTTTTTAATAATATTTTTAGTGAAATGCAAGCCCACAGACGTGTTTAAGATCCAACTACGTACCGTCGACATCACATCAACCTATACAATTTAGGGGCACAGTTGTCCATAACGTAACTAAGTAGAAGTCATGGGTGGAATAGTTCACGTGCTGTCGACTGTACCCCAGTTACTTTGACTTCGGATTTCCGAACGGAGCTGATTTTTATTCGGCACGACGTTAACTTTGTAAATAAAATCCTTTCAGTAACTTCCCTAGTATTCTCCGAGATTCTTTGATTTCGGAGTTAATTTCACTTGAAAATTCCGCTTCGACTTTTTCCGTCGGACTCGTTGTTTACTGACCTACACATAACACTGAAAAAATACCGAAAGAAAATACTTGATTAATTGGAATAGTTTTCTCTCACGGCCTGCGACGATAAGGCTGCCATCTTCAAATTTTTGCTTTATCTACTCTTAAAGAATTGACGTGCTAATAAAATTGACTGCTCACGACAACGATACTAATCAGAATTCATTTCTTTTGAGAGTATTTTTGATTTAGAGATTTCATATTGACTACTAAGCTAGTTATGCAACCTCTGATCAGCGGTATTTATACGTTAAATATTTATTAAACTAGCGTTTTGCGTTTAATTACAATATCAAGTGCTCTTAGCCCTTAATCCCGATCAAGGTATACCTCCTTTCTAAATTTCGTCCCCAGGGACCATTTCGCGGTTGTATTAAGTATTTTATTATTCTACCTAACCATGTCGTCTCCTGTCGGCGAAATTGGTCGCCCGCTTGAACTCATTTATAATGCTCAATATAATACTTCAAGTCGAGACTTAAGATTTGCCAGCGGGCAATGGAGCGCAGTATTCTAGGTGTAAAAAAAATTGACAGGACTCGTAATACAATGCTGCGCTCCAGAACCAAAATTGTCGATGTTGGAGCTGCAACCGCTAAGCTGAAGTGGAACTAGGCGGGTCATCTAAGCCGTATGGGCCCAGAGGTGGGCAAAAATCGTCACTGACTGGGTTCCGCGCGACGGATATCGCAAACGTGGCCGACCCAAGCGGAGATGGCAGGACGACCTTACAACCTTTCTGCCGGACTGGCAGGAAGTGGTCATGAACAGGGAGGAATGGACGACAAAAGGCCTTAGCCCAGCAGTGGAACACAATCGAGGCTAAATAAAAAAAAAAAAATACTTCGAGTATAAAGTACTTTCATACTTTATACTCTAAGTATTTATAGTACTTTATACTCTAAGATATAATACAGTGATTTTTCAATCAGGGGCCTCGATTCTGTTAGTGCATTATAGTACCATGATAAATACATGGTCAGGTCACGTGACGTGTTTTTTTCATACCTTTGATGCCTAAAAGGGTTTATGTATATGCGCGCCTAAACTTGATGCAGTAACGAAATTAAATCGCGATGTTCATGCAATGATCATTGTACTAGAATGCATCAGCAGAATCTAGGCCCATGTCTGTTTGCAAAACGCAGCTCACCGATCAGCTCACTCGAAGGTCTAAGGTAGATTGCGGGTAGCCGTTGGATGAGGATGGCCTTGAACAGAAAGATATGACATGCCTTGGCTTATGCCCAAGATGAATATTCATCCTGGAATGATAGATTACATTGGATTGAACCATCCGAACATAAAACTTCACTATTTCTAATCCAAAACTTACGTATCAATATCAACCCTTGTATGACCCCACTGCCCGGGCACGGGTCTCTTCCTGTATCGCATGATCGTTAGGCCATAATCCACCACGGGGGCCAAGTCCGGGTTAGTGGAGGATTGTAAGACAGTGGCGGGCCTTACTGTCAGAAGTTATCAAGCCGCCCATAAGGCCTCTGACATGGCTTAACGACTGCCATTACATGACAGCCTGCACCAACGGCTTAATGCGCCTTGCGAAGCACAGAAGCGCTCGGTAGCGGTAGTCACGGGACGGTCACCCATCCTACACCTGACCGCGCCTTGTTACTTAACTCAAGTGATTCATTCAAGGAATCAAAAATTCTAGGAAGCTAAGCTATCACTCCAAAAATATTATTCATACTTACTACTATTTCTTTACTCTGTACCTCCACGAACAGTAATAAAAATTAAACTTCGACCGCTGATGGCGAGTTTCTGAATTAAAAAAATCACTAAGTAAATTACGTTTTTAAGTAACGTTCTTTCACGCTCTTTTCCGCGAAATTATAAGAGACCGCAGTACGGTTAACTATTTACTTAGCGAATTCTCAATTCAGAAACTGGCCCTGAGAGAATGCTATCCAGACAGGTCGAGATCGAACGAACGGAGTAACTTTTGTAGTGGCGTTGTCTTTGGAATAGTTTTAATTAAATAAATAGAATAGCAAAAAGTAAATGGCACAAATGGATAGCCAGAGGTCGCGGGTTCGAATCCCGGCATGGGTGGAATTTTTAGCCTCTAAATAGGTTTTTAAAATTGTCCTTAGCACGAGTTAGTGCATTAAAAATAAAAATAGTACAAATGGCACAAAGTTATAATTTTGGGACCTACCTGGCACCTTTAAATGTTAAATTATAAAGAAACCAAACTTTAATGTTTATACTTAAAATCCATACTATGGAGTTACAAGGTTATTTTATAGTGATGCACCAAAAATAGCGGCAGTAAAATGTTGCGTGTCGTTATATTGCAAATCAATTCATTGACGTTACAATTGATGCACTCATTGTGATAACAACATAATAATACGGGTACACGAAGAAGACTGTTCCTCGAGCGAATTTAATCGCATTAAATGAAAATGAAGCGCGCGTGGCCTGGTCGAACCGAGTGATTTGAATCCATCACTTGAGTTAAGCAACAACAGGCGCGGTCGGGTGCAGGATGGGTGACCGTCCCGTGACTACCGCTAGTGGCATTTTTTCCGAGCGCTTCCGTGCTTCGCAAGGCACCTACGTTAAGCCGTTGGTGCCGGCTGTCATGTAATGGCAGTCGTTAAGCCAGGTCAGAGGCCTTATGGGCGGCGTGATAACTTCTGACGGTAAGGCTCGCCACTGTCTTACAATCCTCCACCAACCCGAGGCGCCCGTGCATAATCTATCATTCCAGGATGAATAATCATCTTGGGCATAAGCCTTACCTGGCCATGTCATATCTTTCTGTTCTCGGTCATCCTCATCCAACGATATTTTCATTTCGATATCAATAGAAGGGTTGATATCGAAATGAAAACACTATATGCATAGATTTGGATCGTTTAACTAAGTTTTTATTTTATATTTCCGTTGAGTAAAAAGGAACTTAACACAATTTGGTTCTTTTCTAATTGGTAACGCTTTCTCGGAAAACTGTAACAAGCTACATACATTTACTTTCTCAACAGAATGGTGTAATAAGTCAAAGTGGATTCACAATCCCTTGAGATAAGGCTACGCACTTGAGACTTTTATCAGAAATCTTAACCGAAAGTCGTTAGGACACTCGTAAAAATAAAGTTTCATTTCAGTCTCATCGTGGGTATTTGTTTCAAACTCTATAAACGTTTTAACTGATTTGCAGAAGTATTCGGTACTAGTAAGTTTTTAAAGGCCAACATGTCTTGTTTGTATTTAAAAATATTTACTTAACCCGTACTTGCCGTTTTCAGAAATTATTTGTTACCTACAAATCGTTTTGGAAATATATGTTATGAACGTTACATTTTTGCTTTTACTTTATATCAAAGAGTATATAACCACGACGTTTTAGATAGCTTTCTGGGCAAACTTTGTACCGCCACAGAATGCTTTTATACGATTCTCGTTACCATGGCAACACAATATTAATAAATATCTAAAAGTTTCACTTGAAAAAAGGGAACGATAACAATAAAATATTATCCAGCAGGAACGCATTACAGGGATATCAATATATTATCCGTTTAGAATCTCAATTCAGATCTTAGTGTATCTATCTGTATGCCAAGTTTCACGTTAATCCGTTCAGCCGTTATTGCGTTATTGAGTACTTAGTAGCAAACAACATCTTCACAAACTTTCACATTTATAATTAGTAGGAATTTCCCAGCATCAGACGAGAGGATTTTGACTATAGGAAAGCAAAGGCTCGGTTACTAACTGCAGGCACGGCAGGCAACAGAGACAATCGATTGCGCCTCTTGTTTTACGTGCAATTCGTCAGCAACGCTCGAAAATTTAAAAGGGTTTGATTGGCTGCAGTCAGAGCTGGAACAAATCGGCAAGCTACGCTATTCTCTCTAGCTGAATTCAAAGGCGCATCCAAGCTACGTCTAAAATTGGACATCAAAAAGGACAATGAACCGAGAGTCGTGCACTTTTATTTTCAGCCTGGTGGAATCGTCGCCGTGGTGAATTTAAATTGAGTATCAAATTGATCACAACGTTAAATGTCCCAATAAATATTACCTGTGAAGGACTTCTGTCAGCTCTATAAAGCTCGACGGCAAATGCTCTATAAAAATCGACGACATCGTCACTTTTCTAGTATTTGCTATTATTATTGCCAAGTACAACACTGCTCAATGTTGATTGTCTATCCGTTTCAGCTCAATGATTATTATATTTCATGTTTTGTATATTTGATGGTGTAGAGTTTAATCGAATTAGTCTCTCTCAGCCGGAGTCAGTGTACAAAGTGGAAGCTCGCGGAGCCTAAGTCTCTCGCTAATCCTATTGCGGTTCACGCTTGCGCCAGTTGGCTCCTAAAAGTTAGAGAGCGGGTTCCCAACAAAACGCTGCTAACGCCCCCCGACTTACCGCACACTCGGCGGCTTTTTACTCCACCAAGAGGGATGGGGCTCGCCTCATGTGCGTAGCCGTACAATGCTAACTTAAAACTTTATAAGCTCTATTACGGCCGCATTGTTCTCTACGACCAGTATTATCCAATATTGCTAAAGTTAAACTAGCAAAAACCCTGTGCAAAATTAGAACTTAAAGCAAATTTTGTCCCTAAAGAGTATTCCCAATACTGCACCGTCACTTCGCTTCGCATTATAAAATATGCAGATAAGTTACGGGAATTGATTCAGGGCACAAAGGAAGCGGGCGAACTGTCTATAGGCGTGGCGGCGAGATTTCGGCAGTAATTTCCCGAGAGGCTACATCTTTATTTTGCATTGCACATTCACGTACAGAAACATAATTTGGTTCTTCATAATAAGTCAAATAAAACATGCAAATTGCAATGCATCCATCAGCTTCTATTTAACTTTTAAAGAAAATTGTCTCAATTTGTGAACAAAATTTTAATTAATATCTAAATGTTCTGCTCTGCTCCGCTTCGAAGGGCTCCGATCCGTTCCATTCCGTTCCCACATAAACGTAAAAAACATGCCAACTTCTATACTCAAAAATACAACATATTTTGATACTTGCTAAGGTCCATGCCTATACTAAATTAGTAGTGTTTTGATAAACAATAATAATAATGTGCCTTTTTCAGACCGAACTTGGAAAGTCTTTAGAGGATGTTGAATAGTTTTATAATTATTCTTAGTACGCCGCGCCGTAAAGAATTATGACCCTAATGTTGCCTATAATATGTCCCAAGTTTCAGATAGTCAAAGCGGGCCACAAGTTTTTTTAGCCCCGTAGGCTTAAAAACTATGCTAGCTGGCTGCATGAACTTCAAAGTAATGTTTTCTTATCTGGTGTCGAAGACAAAGAGAGGTAGAAAAGGATTCTTATATTCTTTTTTTTTTTTAAGTGCATAAACTCGTGATTAGAGCAATTTTCAAAACACGGTTAGCCAGAGGTCGCGGGTTCGAGTCCCGGCGTGAATGGATTTTTTTGCCTCTAAATAGGTTTTTTGCGATTCTTATGAGTTCGTGCAAATGTAATGTATGCATGCGCGGGCAGGCTGAGAACTTGGCCTGCGCTTTACCGCGAGTCAAGCATAGTCGAGCATCACTTTATTTATCATTTATTTATAAAGTCATATGATCGTAGCCGCACGATTTGTAACGATTTCCCACATTCACCACATTACAATGTACAATTTACAAATCTATATATTCCTTGGATTCTATTATTATTAAATTCTTTATTGTATCAGTAAAGATTGTACATTTGGATTGCTTAGTACTAAATAGTATTTTATTCTAGCCAACCAACAGGTGACGTGAGAAGGTGGGGATAGTGTCAAACGATTCAGATGTTTGTTAATATATTTTATTTTTAGTATTCATTCCACCCCTTTGAATCTCTTTAGTAGGAGGAACAGAGTCCAGGCGCACATTATACCTGTAGCTTTCGAGTCGTTGTTGCAGGGAAAGTTTAATTCATTAGACCCACGTTACCGTCGCGTCGGCTAAACTGCTTCTATTCTAATATTCCTCAAACTGAATTCTCGTTTTGCAAGATTAATATTAGAAACATTTACCTATAGTTGTTAGTAGTTAATGTTTTTAGTTCCTTACTATGGTACAATATTTGTCTTGTTCCATATAAACATTAAATAATAACCTCTAGAAAGAAAAGCAATCTCTAAGTCGTTATTTAAAGGTATATTCCACTTTTTGATCTTCTCATCCAATAAATACACCTTTGAGGTTGAGGCTTACAGATATCTTGTCGCCAAACTTATGGATTGCTTAGATGTCCGGCATCGAGGCATTCGCTTTAACTCCCAAACTTATATCAACAACTTGACAACTTTTGTTGTAATATGTATCATAATTTAGAAAAGAATTAAAAGGTCCATTTACTTTTCCGTCTTGTGTACGAATATGCCGTAGATACACATAACGTAGGAGAAGGAAGTAAAAGCATGTTTAAATCAACGTGGCTTAGACTGACGGTTTTATTATTTCAATGGCCAGTATTCTAGCGGCCAACAATTTATTAGCGGGATTATTTTGCACATTTTATGGACACGCTCACTGTCGTAAACGGAGTGTGTTCTATATGTGTCAACCTATAATCACACGATAGTTTGATAGGTAAATGCTTACTTAGGGTCGCATTAATAACCCACGACCTTTGGCATAGCAATCAGACGTGATATCACTAGACCAACGAGGCAGACAGAGATTTTTGCTGCAAATAGCATTTTTAAAATTGTTTAAATCCCTCAGAAACTATTATGCATTATGAAACTGAAATCTTGAAAACATCACTCTGTTTTTGCACAATCCTCTAAACATAAGTAATTATGGATCAGTCTAGGTAGGTACCGGTTGTATTAGACAAAGCAAAGCGACCCACATCAAGTAGTAAGCTTAAGTGCCTGTGTACACACATGCACTTAAGCTTACTACTGTACCTAGTAAGAGAAATTGCTAAATTAATCCATAATATCTCATTTACTAACAATCCAAACGCAAGTGAAGCTGCGGGTATCAGCTGGTGTAGTAGCACTCCTTACAGTTGTTGAAATTTATGATTGAACTCGAAACATAGATGAGAATGTTGTCTATTCCGTTTCCAACTAGTTGTAAAGCCTTGTGACGTGTGGCGGCAAGCCAGGTGTTGTTTAGAAGCAGACGGGGAGCAGTCTCGTTTGTTCTAGAACAAGCGTCTACTCCCAACTCAAACAAGGCGCACTATAATGAATTAGGTTACGAAGTTCGACGGATCGGATTACTCCTCAACTGCTTCTCGTGTCATACAGCGACTGCCTTGCGAGACTGGGACTAGTGGGGTAAACTTTACGAAGCTCCGCTTTGCGGACTTGTTCCTGTCCCGCTGTGCTATTTTCGAAAAATAACTTCACCAAATTACTTTGACTTCGCATGGACGTATTTCGGATCTTATCAAAGGAGTATTTGACTTAGGATTTTTAGGACTTTGGGCAAGGTCACCAGCAAATTACATACATTTGAACGCAGGTTGTAACTTTCGGAAAGAGGCAAACAGCAATTTTTTTTTCGCGATTACGAAGCTATCCCCATATTAACAGTAGTTAGTAATGACAAGTATTTTTTGGTGTTTATGGGAATTTCGGTACACCCTCTATACTTTTACTAGTTGACCCCGCTAACGTTGTTTTGCCATTTAATTAGCTTACTACCTATTCTCAGACTTACCAAATGTACATAAAAAATTCGATGTTGTTTCGGAGGAATTCCATAACACTCCATTCCTTTTTTAAATTTTAGACTATTATTTATCATAATTATTATTGAAAGAAAGAAAGACATTTATTATACCAAAAAGACACATCACAGAAACAAAAAAATAATGTGTGAAATTGACATAGTATGAGTAAAACAGAAATAAGTGAAATAGACAATAAAGAAACAAACGGCAACAACAATCCGGCTTCAATCAATCAATTAACTGGAATATTTATCAAAAGTACTCAAATAAAAACTAATTCTACTGTGAATAATTTCTTAACATATAATTATAAGAAAAAAATTCGCCTCAGGTCCCTGAGATATCCCACGGCAGGGAGCCCAGTATGCTGGCAACGAGCGCCCTTTAGACGGCCAGCCTTTTCGTCTGGCCGAGGTATGCGCCAGCTCTCCGGCTGCTGTCTAAGCCTCAGTGCCTCGGCCTAGCACCAATATTATTTATTGCACTATTTTTAAACGCAAAGGCAAACTTAAATCTAACAGCAGCATTCAGCTATGAAAATTATCTTCCAGATACTATGTATTCAGTTCTGTATACGTCCCAAAAGCTCTTGACTCGGGCTTACTTTCAAGGAGTGAAATGGATATTCTGTGTTATATAGGTAGGTACAACGTGGAATTTAAAAACACTAAACTTAAAAACATTTTTTAAGGTAATTTTTTAACATTTTATTTTTTTAAATAGGTTTTAAATTTTTTTAAGGACCGATAAATAACTGTGTTCGATGTCCACTACAACGTTTATAGACTAAGAAAACTACACGTTTTACACATGTTCAAAATTTACTTGCATATTAACAGGGGTTCACCATGGTTAATCACCATTGATTTAAAGTAATCGTTTTTAAACCTACGCGTTGTAACGAAAATCAACAGCAGGCGTTAACGAGACACGTACAAAGTTAATACGATAAACGGCAATTACCGACATGCCGATCGAATTTTTGGTCAGAATAACTCAGAATGCAGCGCTGATTGAGATTCGGTGAATCGTGAAATCAAATAACTGAGCACCCATTAATACATGTGACATTCGCAAAAGTGGTTGCTGCATAAGTAGAAATTTTCTAGCCAATCTCAGTACGTCTCTATACCAGCCGAACCCAAACTGTGCGCCGGGGCGCCCCGCCGCCGTGGAGATTGGCGGATGTGAAGATGAGACGTTCCTGTTTTTTTCTTCTGTAGTGAATAAACTTACGTTATGCATTCCTTGTCCTAATCCTAAGGTCATAAAATTGTCTCACTGCGTACCATGAATTTGTGACAACCCCCTTAGGTATTTTTTTTCCGGCAACTCTACAAATAAAGATATAATTTTAGCGCCAAGAAATGAAGCTTTGGGTGTGTGGTCTAAAAAGGGATTGCAAAGTGTATTAAAAAAACATAAACTGTTATTTTTTCCCTCTCTATTTAATGGCTGTCTTTGTGAGGTTGACCACAGTATTTTGCAATTCTATCCAATTCCCGTGAGAAAGATTGTAGTATGTATGGCTCCATTAGAATTAAAAAAAATCTTTATACCTTTTTTTTTTTTATTTACATACAGGCACATACATTGCTTCTGGCCCCACACTAGGATACCCTGTGTCGTGGGAACCAGAAACAGCGACATCACAAACATGTAAACATCCAAGACCTGGGGTTTTTTTTTGTTTTCCAGCCGGGATTCGAACCCGGGACCTCTTGCATGGTAGGTAGATGCACTACCGCTACGCCACAGAGGTCGTCTTTAAAAACATGAAGCTAAGACAATTAAAAATACATTACTTATAGAAAATGTTGCATCATTAACGACTTCCTGTGTGACAAAACAACATAATACTAATCTTAGTATTAATAATTTTAGTGATATTTTAATAATCATTCTCCTCTCTTGGACTCATTAATATACTAGAGAATACTTTATTGCACAACCGGAATAAAGAATACACGACAAATTGGTTCTTATATATGTAATTAATATTGTAACCTTTGACATTACTAGCCCGCAAACGTGTTTTGCTATATTAATTACCTATTGTCAGACCTAAACAAATCAACACAAAAAAACATATAAATCGGTAAAACCGTTTCGGAGGAGTTCGATAACAAACACCGTGACACTAGGTTCGTATTTATTAGACTAGCTTGTTGTGCTGTGTGGTGTCGGTCTAGAGAATAGCACCAACCCAAATTCTTTCCGCGGGTGTCGTAAAAGGCGACTAAGGGACACAAACCGAGGAGTGGGCAGCAGCGCCCCCTGCAGTACAATTCCACCAAACTGCAATCCCCAACCCGCAAGCCCAGCATTCTACAATATTCATAAATGTACACATTCAAACATTCGCCAATATTCACAAATGTACACATTTATAATATTAGTAGGACTGACAAAAATAATAATAAGGCGTGTGCAAATGCCTCCATTAAAATTCACACGCCCATAGTGGGTACAAGGAATTACTATATTTTGTCCTATATACATGTTTAAATAATTCTTATTCGGAAACAAAAAAATTGTTTTAATTACTAGCCTATTCCACACAATATTTGATCGAAGCGCCGTGACGAAGTAGTAAGTGACGAAGTAGTAAACTTGTAAGTGCTCCACGAACAAAAAAAATGGTAGCCGGTGCTCTGCTAACCCCCAAGTTTTGTTTATCTAGCAATCAGCTTACCACTTTTACCAGCTGTAGAATACACCAGGAGACTAATAAATTGATAGTTTACGAGAAACCGGGGATCAATTACATTACACGCCACTTTGTAATAGATACAATGGATGTAGATGGTGAGCGGCTGACTACACGCAATAATCTTCTATGTTTTTTCTTTAAGTATATGAAAAAGGTTTGTCAGTATCATGGGAAGTGACAAACCTCACTGTCTACCCCGAGGGAATATAGGGTAGGTTTATTTAATTAAAAAAACAATGGATTCCCGCACATGTCTTAATATCTATTTAGAGGCTAAAAATTCCACCCATGCCGGGATTCGAACCCGCGACCTCTGGCTATCCGTGCCAGCGCTCTTCCAACTGAGCTAATAGGCGACTCACAGGCATCAGTGAAATTTGTGGTACAGCGATATCATTCCGATGTAAAAAACCTAACTACAAAGTAGGTACTCGGGGCTCCCAGTGAAGCAAATTACTTCAGCCAGATGTCGCTGCCTGTACGTAATACAGAAAGTATTCTAAAGAGGTTCGAAATTTCACTGATGCCGGTGAGTCACCCATTAGATCAAGATCGCTGGCACGGATAGCCAGAGGTCACGGGTTCGAATCCCGACATGAGCGGAATTATAAGCCTCTAAATAGGTTTTTAAAATGGTCCTTAGCACGGGTTAGTGCATTAAAAAAAAAGAATATAATGTCTTAATATCCCAAATGCAATTTTTTTATGACTTAACCGTGAAGTTATCAGAATTTTTTCCTGTTATTTTAGTATAAGACGATGTTCAAACGATTACTTGCCAAATATTTCAAACAATTTTTCAAACAATTCTTTTCAAACAATTTCTTGCCTTCTAGATGTTGATCAAGTTGGAAGTATTCAATGAAATTAGATTTTTTGCGGCATAAACGACAGTAACTTTTTTTGCGCTTACTTAGTTTGATTTATTTCAACTTCAATTAAATTATTTATTAAATTGATACCTCCGCGCGTTCTTGAGATCAAGCGTTGTAACAGACAGACGGACTGACAGACAATAAAGTAAGAGTAAGGTTTAAGCGTTCCGTTTTTCTTTTACGAGGCACGGAACCCTAAAAAACACTGGTTATGGAAATAAGAAAAGCACAATCTTTTGTTATCGAATAAAAATGTTTCACCAATTTTGGTTAATAATTCATAAAATCATAACACATCTGAAACTTATCTATATCTTGTTACCTCAAGTCGAATAAAATTTATTTCACAGGTCAGGGGGAGAAATGTTGCCTTTTTGTGAGAAGATAACTCAAAATATAACGGATTTGCGTAAAATATGTGAACCCTTTTGTATGCTAATACGATCCTATTGTTCGGGGATTGAATTTTCGGGTTATCATCCTGAAGAATTATTCATGACAGTTTGGTATGATTTTTGAAAAGATCAAAGAGGTTTGCAAGCTTGAACCGTAAACCGACCGGTCAATATATGAAACATTAAGAATTCTACAGGCACGAAGGTAATTATCGGTCAGATAAAAATTTAGAAGACGATAGTAGCAGTGCCATCTTGCTTTATCCAAGAACAAGAACAAGAAAGAGAAGGCGCGACTCTACCTACCTCTATTACTGTACCGAGTAAAGAGTTTATGCTACGCCAACGAAGAGGAAAATATCGTAATAATACAGGGTCATTTCTACAATGCGCAATTGCTGAGGCCCTGGAGTTTGTATTTCACAAACACTTTTGTTTCATGAGTTTTTCTAAAGTTGTTGTAATTGACAAACTCCAACCGACATGTTTTCGAAACTGTGAATACAAAAAACAAAGTAAAATACAAAATATCATCTATAGAAAATATCATCCTTTTTACTCACAAACTATTAACACATTGGCAGCTATTATTGTATCAGCCTTCTATATATATATAAGCTATATACTCCTAACCGCTACTACGAGATGTATTGCGTTTGGACGACATGTACCAATGACTTTGTTTTCTAAGCTACATACATTTGAAATTCGTAATAGCAAAAACAATTACTGAAGGACCTTCTGAAACTCGTTTTTCCGCACGTGACAGAAGAGAAGGGAAACCCAAGCATAGGAATGTTCATATGAGCGCTTAGCGCTTGAAAGCGCCAATGCGCAATGGACAATCGTGGTGATTATACCTCTCAGAAAGTAAGTCGGCGATGTAAAGTGAAACTTAGGGTACTTATGATCTAAGCAGCCTTTATACTAACATCACACTCCTAGACAAACATCATTTTAAAGAACGAGAGGATGCTACTAAAACATGTAAGCAACTATAGAGTGGCGCTAGCAGTGTAACTGCTGGAAATATTGAGGGGATTCATTTTATTTTATAACGACTAAGTATTTTCCGGTGCGACCGCGACTCGGTCAGATAAAGTGCGCTCAGATATAAAGTTTCAATTTCCAACTGCCCAGCCCCGACCCGCGCTTTACTGGATAGGAACCATAAGATACGAGTATCTTCTACGTGATAATTCGGTTATTATCTTCTTGTGGACGATTGTTTTATTTACCCACGGTTTATAATAATAATAGCTTTCTACTTAAATAAAAATGATAGCTTAAAGAGCACGTCTGTAGAGGAGAAACTAAAGAAAACTACATTATGTTCTGCATCAGAAACGAGCGGATATGAATCGGAGCTGCTGCTCGCATCGCTATATGACTCCGGCTTGACCTGGAACTAACTTCCACAAACACCCAGTGAAACTCGTTAGCCTCACCTCTCCTATCTCGCTACGCAGCGGTACGTTCGCGAAACTCACCCGACCTACTCCTAAGTAAAACGATGCTCGGGCGATTACTTAACTTTTTTATTTTAATTTGATTTAAAAAATACTTGTAAGTTCTATATTAGGATGATAAAGATTGCCGTCTTAAAATCATGAATGTCATGTACCTACTCATACTATGGCAAGGATCTAGATTGTTTTTTGGATTTACTCATCACGGTAACTTTTGTTATTCGAGGACATTATATCAAATGATCCGTTTTCAATGCGGCAATAATAGTTTTTTTGCTTACTCTAGCAAGGAAAACTTTTACGCGTTAAAAATATATTATAGATTGATGTACTGTTTTAAGTGAAGTGTCCTGTTCAATGAAAGTAATTGTTTAGAATACAAGTGTGATTTTGGCAACACTGTACTTGACAGCTGTCATATGAGTCACACTTGGACCCCTTGTTTTTGATTGAAAAGCGTGTGGAGCGTTTGTTGGCCCAAATTGGTGTGGCAATTAGATTGCCGGGCTTGTATCTTCGTGTGAAGTGTCAGATACGTTCCGGGACGGATCACGTGTTAACCGTTTTGGTTTTGGGCGACGGATCGCCCAAAATAGTGGACAAATAGGTATATTGTGGTGAAACGTGGTGTCGTGAAAGTGCACTACAGGTACGTAGCTTTCTGGGGAAAGAGCTCTTGGGGGCAGACGGGGAAGTCTAGGGATCCCCAAACCTCAGTGCACCCAGGCGTCGACACAGACAGACTGTAAGTTGTTTGTTTTATTACTTTTTAAGTGGGTCCTTCACCCAACAGTAATAATAATATCAAATTGTTTTGTACAATATTCTTAAGCTGAAAGCGTGACTCAAGAATGGAGTCTTCGCACCCCAAGCATAGACAAATGCCCCAAGTTATCCAGGTAGTAGTAAACAGTCGTAGAGTAGCATACCGAACGCCCTTCGCGCTCGCCCGTGCGCTTAATGTCTCTGTACAATCGCGAGATATATAAATCCTTTTGTTACACAGCTGGCTGTTCTCTGTTAAACTGCTGACTCGAACGTCTGACAGTGGATACGTGCAAAATGAAATTATTCATTATTCTAACTGAAAAAGTACCTAAGAGACGCTATAAAGTATCGCTCTGTAATTTACATATCTACATAAACATTTTATAGCATCTATCTCGGTAAAGGACGGCAAAATGCGATAACTAATAAGTTTTCGGACATGAACAAGTTAATAATTCCACCCAAAGTTCTGATCCCTTCGCTCCTAATCCCTTGTCGATGTCTCAACAAATTTTCTACAAGTTTTCTTAGATATGATCTTACGGGCTCGCAATTTCCAAAGAAGCCGTATCAAATAATCTCCTAGAGCTTCGGAATTTCAAAGGAAAGTCAGTGCTAAGGATGGAATTTATTTTAGCTGTAAATATTGTAAAAGATTTCTTATCGCGTAGACTGCAATTTCATGCGAATAAAGTATCTACAAATCTTGTTCGGAGGAGTCCTACTAACCGAATCCAGATTCCAGGTGTCGGCGGGACAATGCAATCCCGGAACAAATTGTCGCTCCGCCGCTGAAAGCTGTGGCGTGGGCGGGCCGCGGGGCGCGGGCGCCGGGGGCGCAGCACCCTATTCTCACCTAACCGTCGCGTTTCCCAGTCCTTTCTTGACGGGCAAATAATATCATGCATGCTCATACCGGTTCCATTTTCAGCCCGTTCGTTCAGTCAAATCAATATGTATATAAACAAGGGTGTATCTATAAAAACTAAATTTATATTGAAAGACACCGAAAACGGATTAAAGTAGTTCTTTGTCGTCTAGCGTTCAAAGTGCGGATTTGAGGGAATACCAAACACCTCTAAAATGCCAAACATTTGCGGTGTGCTGCGCGGCGGTGCCTCGCAATTCCTATTGCTTTTGTTGCGCAGTGTTTTGTTTCACAAAGCTTCTTGTAAAGCTGTGTAGCAAGGCACATCCTTGAGATTCTAGGATACGACGGTTTTATCCTCAACTTGCAGTAGAAAGGGCTTACACACAGTTCCTGTAGGTTTCAAAATCTTAGCAGACAATGAATATTTGATTTGATGGATAAATGGATGATTAATTATCTAAATTCTATCGTATATAAAACACTATCGTATCTAAAAGCTCTGGTTTTGCGTTCTTCTCATCGCAAAGCGTTTCGTATGCGTATGGCTAAAGCGTAGAGTAAGAATGATAAAATCTATAGTTTCTTAGTTTTGCCAACTATCAATAGTCACATGTCATATATCATGTTATTTTGAAAATAGTATAGACATGAGTGACTAAAAAAATTTGCATAAATATTTGTATAAAGGTATTAACGGTCTACTGTATCTAATACATATTTAGGTTTTCAGTATTTTTTTCTTTGTATTTGTTAAGAGCTAATTTTCTCCTACTATTCGGTTTAGATTCAGGCTTTGTCAAGACTTAAAAGTATCCAAGTCAGTGCCGGGTGAACAACTTTGTTGCGAAGATTCCCGGTGTAAAAGGAAAAAGAAATAAAACTGTTGGCTGACGAATTCGACACAGATTTATTGCTTTTGTGAGATCTTAGCGGTTCCTAATTTACTAAGGGAGAGCCCCTGAAAACTCGAATATTCTTTGAGATTTCTTTAAAATTAACTTTTTTCTTTCTGTCAGCGGCGCGGCGTATCGGTGACAGAGCTGATTAGTCACAGTGATTGATGATGATATTTTGGTGATATGTTTACTAGTTTGGCAACTGAACACGAATTTAATATTTCCTACTCACATATTTATTTGTTTCTTTGTTGTACTATAAATAAAAGGAAGGATACTACAATACTCAGTAGTGGTTATCAACCTGATTAATGTTAAATTTTAAGACGTGCTAAAATTACACACCAATACATAATAAAAAGTACATGAAAACTATACAACTATCGCCAGCGTTCAAATACTTTTCAACCCTTATAGAGCTGCTCATCAATGACGCTTGTAAAGAAAAAACATGCTAATAATACCCACTTACATAATAAATAGAGTGATCAGTATAACCATCACAAATCGAAAGTAATCAATAAAGCCCATTTCACAATACCACGATTTCAATCTTTGTGAAATCAACAAAAATTTGCATACAAAAAGCGCTATCTGTTTTGCATAAATCGATTTATCCTCTTTCAAAAAGCCGGCATTTTTCCTTCCCAATTTCAACGGGAAGTTTATTTGTAAACAAAGTAGGAATTGCTCTAGGGGGTTTACAAAATAAAAAGTTGGAACATGGCCGAAAATCATTTGGGTTTTTACCTTTTGTATGGTGCGGAATTTTATGGGGAGCCATAAATACAAACAACCAAAATAAGTGTACACCTCTTCTGGGACTTGTATAAATCAGATTCAATTTCACATTGGCGTTTAGGCAAGAATTGGTTAGATTTATGTATGGAGAGTTAATTTGATGCTGCTGTTCTTTACATTACAAAAAGGATTTTTTCTCGTTTTCATATATGACTACTTTGAAAACGTAAATAATTAGAAGCTGAAGAAAAAAGGAGACTGAAGAAAAAATCAGGATACGCCAAAAAAATCGGAAGAAAACCAAAAAATACCTTTTTGATCAATTATGAGTTTAGATTAAGTAAATTAAGTTAGTGAAGCAGAAAAACACAACACAAAAAACACATGCTATTTATTCAATAAAGTTATGGTTTAAAGGTTAAAATACCAAAAAAAAACTTTTGACACTCATGACTTTTGACAGTTGACAGTTAGGTAGATTGAAGTTAGTAATTTGAGGTGACATTAACTAAAAAAATGCTTCTATTTCTTAGGCTATTAAAATGTTACGAATAGGTACTTCTTTTTTTCGTAGAACTAGCCATTGAGATTGTGTTAGTGTTCGTTAGTTAGTTAACAAAGGTGGTATATGCAGAAATGTAGTGGCTACTTGTCAAAATTCAGGAGATTTTACTCAATTCTACAAATAAAACAGTAGATGAGGAGACAGTGCCTAAAATCAGGAAATCTCCTGTTTAATCAGTAGAGTTTGCAGCACTGAGCTGAGGTGTCTACTTTGAATTGTATCGAAATTCAATTATCTCAGAGGAACTCAGCAAGGATATAAATGAAAGCTGAGTATCAAAGCTGAATATCAGAGAGGCAAATTGGGATACGCGAACGCGAATCTTATCCACAAAGTTGTATTCATGAAAGCTATATTTATATTTAACATTCATTTGGGTTCTCTTTTACAAAATAAGATTATTACGAATAGTCGATCTGATAGAAGATTTTAAGCCGTTGCGGACACGAATGTAACAAACACAAAAGCACTAGTCGTTCTTTCCCGATCCGGTCTCGGTCATATTGAGAGTTTACACAGTACATAAATACTGCTGCCTTAAAGAAGAGTTAGCACCAGGGGGATGCCGCGCTTGTTGCGGTCGTTCGTGCGCTAACATGTGTTATTTTAATAAGCCAAAAAAAATATCATTCATTTATCAGATTATTTAAGGATAGTGATGCAGTAGCTGTCGGTTTACGTTGCTTTCAGCAGTTTCTTGACACCCTGTATATACGTAGAGCAACAAGGAACTATGCAAGAGTAGAAAAAAGTTTCTGTTGCTTTTTAAGGTTCCGTAGTCAAAGACGGGCCTTATTAATAAAAAGTCAATTCACTAAAAACAATGTTAAAGTGAGCTTATGAGATGTTTATAATAGGTCTAAACAAAAACGTCATTAATAAAACAAAATCCCCATTATAACTGTGCTACAAACCTGCTATAACTTAAAGTTGATATGGCCCTACTTTAACTCTACTACAAACTTATTATAAGCGATATTTTAATCTGTGATTGCAAAACCACAGATTACAAAAGTATGCAACTGTCAAATTGTTGTTTGAAGTGGTTTGACTGTCAGTGAAGTGGTTTTTCGTGAAATCGTGATAATAACTGATTTTCCATATTGTCTTCTTCAGAAACTTTCAAACGAAAAGTTGAAAACCAACTTCTCGGTAGGTACATACTCGTAGATTATACAATCTGCGTGTTTTGACACTTCCACAGACTTAAAAGAATGAACGAATCTTAGAACGTGACGTTGCCAAATTGACAGGTCGTAAAAGAGCACTTTAGTTACAGTAGGATTGTTGTACTTTTATTAATAAGGAAAAGTTAGAGCGTACTATTATGTCTAATAGAGGATTTTAGCTAAAATGCACTACGAGCACACTATAGGTCATTTTTATTAATAAGGCCCGTATAGTCTATGATAAAGTACGTAGTCTTATTATTATAGACATTAACAATAACAATTAGAAATAGTGTACCTATCAAGGACAACATAAAATTTTGTTTTATCTCTAAATGGGTTTGATTTTTCGTGCTCTTAATATTTGATACTATAAAGATTGTATGCAATCTTTTGGTGAAATGTTTTACTGCGTAAATAATAAAGACCCTCGATCATTATTGTCTGAAGTCTGGATTAACCACGTATCCGTGGGATTAACTTACTTAATTTTTTGTGGAAAGAATGCTTACGAAATACTTAGTTCAAAAAAGTCAAGATCATCTTATCGACAAATCAAATCAAAAAAATATTTCACCGTAAATAATTTACATTTTGTTTGCTGAATGTCAAAGTACAATGTATATAAAATGTAGGCAGCTGATTTCGAGCCATAGTGTAATGGAGAATGCGGAGGGAAAAAACCATACTCTAAGCATCTTTTAACAAATTATCTTAAACTTAATGTCAAAAACTACTTTAAAAATGTTTAGGAGCACAAAATAATCCCATTAAGAGGCCAACCACTTTTACTTTTATTTTTATCTAACTGTAATATCCAATTGACATTATATCTAATCTGACCTTATATCTAATCTGACCTTATATCTAAAAGACAAGATATTAAGACCTCGGAACCCTAAAAAGAGACCGAACCGTTTTTCTGCTCTTGCTGTTGCAGTTCTCGATCAGTCGCTCCCACTAACGAATCACTAAAAGGCCCAAGGGGTTTTATCTCTACTGTTCGCGGTGACTGTTCTAGTATGAGCTTGTCTCTTGTTTATTTTCTGTTGTTTGCAGAGATTGTGCTTACATTTCGTTCCTGGTACTTTAAGCCAATGGAAAAGTAATTATTTTCTTATTTCTCTGATCTTTCAACTAAAACGAGCAGTGCCGCGAGCTCCATCTCTACTCACCATGATTAAGCTTTGCGAAAAATCAAATAATTGAATCAGGAATTATGTAATATTAATAAAAATATAAAAATGAATCGCTGACTGTGTTGGTAAGCGCAAATCTCGAGAGCAGCTAAACCGATTTCGCTAAATCTTGTTTTAGAATATTCCTTGACGAGGATGGTTCTTACGGAGAGAAAAATAAAAAAAAATTAAAGAAGCGACTGTTAGACGGTACGAAGTTCGCTGGATCAGCTAGGGTTAAAAATAGCTGGTTGCCCCCGGCCGCCTACGATGATGGAAATCAGTTTTATTCACACAAAACACAAGAAGGTCCATGCTTCGTAGGTAACTACACTATGAGATGGTTTGATATTTTGTCACTCTGCGCCATTATATATCTTGGCATGTGATCAGATATCACAGAATTGCATAATATTACAGGAATAGGGTTTCTTAAACTGTTCCTAAAGTTTTTCAAAAATAAAACCAGCCAAGTGTGAGTTTAGCCGCAGTGCGCAGTGTAAGGTTCCGTAGAAGGAAGAGTTCATTACCTGCTTTACAAAACTACTCGTACCAACTTCGTAAAAGTAATTTTCATTAGAATTTGTACGAAGTTTTTCTTAAATAAATCGGTCGTCTGTACGTAATTATTGTTCTGTGGTTTACAATAACTTATGCCGCTAGGCCGTAGGTATCGGCTGTCATGTCGTTAAGCCATGTCAAAGGCCTTATGGGCTGCTTGATAACTTCTGACAGTAAGGCCCGCCACTATCTCACAATCTTCGACCAACCCGGACTTGGCCCCCGTGGTGGAGAATGGCTTAACCTTCCTGCGATGCAGGAAGAGACCTATGCTCTAGCAGTGGGGACATACATACAAGGATTGATATCGAATACAATAACTAATATTGTTTTGTGCTGCTGCCCTGATTTTTTTCACATAGCCAATAACCCTAATGCTGAGCATTAACTACTAAGCAGGCGGGACCAACCTAGTTAGACGACATTGATGAATTCGGGACCCGCCTGTTTAGTAGTCAGAACCAGAACATCTCAGTTTTTTTTCTTAGTATATAAACTCGTCATTCCGAATCTTTTACAGCACTAATATCGATTTTTCCAATCAAATACTCTCATAGTAACTCATGCAAAGTAACTTTTTGCTTGGAACAGACGAGTGGCGTTGTTTGCGACCCTTTTCACTTTGCTTTTATGTAGGGCCCACAGAGAATGCGAGACAATCGGGCACAAATAGGTTGACCATTGTATATCACTGTTTACTTTCACTACATTGAATCCCTAAACGAAAAGAAACCAACAATGTAATCTACAGGCCTTCGCCGATTCTTGAACACAAATAATAATAAACTATTTATTTCCGGTAACTAGAACCAATCAATATAAGAAATACATTGAAACGAAATAAAATGAAAAGGTTTTATTCAAAGTAGCGCAGAAACTGCGGCTTAATAAACATTACAAGCCAACTGAGTGTCATGTCATTAACCTTATTATATTTTATAATTAATCATTACTTTCTCTCACTTACTTAGATAAAGTCAAATTTGTATACATCAATAAAACCTTTGAAGATATTGTAATTTTTTGACAGTTTGGGATTATATCCTTAACAACATTAAATTCACAAGTTAGACAAATAAATTTAGTAGTGGAAGTTAAAAAAAGCCGCCCGCCATCAAGCCCAGCTAGGCTTTGCGGATGGACTAATCAAGTTAGGGATTACAAAGCTGTGGAAAACAGACTCTGTACATTCGAAGTGAATTAAATTAATTCAAACTAAAAGAGGCAACAAAATATTTTTCCGGTTTCAAATGGAAATCCTTAAAGCATAGTTTTTAGCAAGCAGAATACACGTACGCACTCAAGTGCATGAAATATATTGAAGAAATACGTAATAATAACAGCATATATTAGGCTCTGATGGATGTTGATAGAGCTCATTGTCATTCAGTCATTATCATATCATTTTGCGGCACTCTCTTTGTGCCGCCAAAAGTATAACTCTCCCACGGAGCTGCGACAAAGCGTAATATAATTTGTCACCATGAGGCTAAAACTTAATATTCTCTACCAGTAAAATGATAACTTAGTTTCATCCTTGCTTTGTCGTCTGATAAATATGTTCCTGGGGAAAACACGTACGAGACGGTTCTCGTTCAGTAAGCATTGCTGAAAGAGACTAGATCTTTACTTTATTTTTCCCAGTGATGTAATAGACACAGTATATATTTTTTAAGATATATTCCTTGAAAGTAGTCATTATTATAAGCTCACGCGTGTAACTATAGCAACTGATAAAACTTGTAAAGCAGAGACTCTCTTTCACATCAAAAGAGTATTAGATAGATGGGGAGGTTACCGTGACTCCAAATCAACGACAGCGTGACTAATGTAATTTTTTTCATACCTATTTTTATGTAACATTCGGCAACTTTGGTTTTAATATCTGACAAGATAGATTCGGAATTTTCAAGAATTAAACCTAATTGCTTAACAAGGGTAGCTAGAAGTAGCCATTTAACTGTCAATCTGTCTCAATGGGACTCGACCTTCTATTGAGCCGGAGCTCTATTGTTATTCGTTTAGTCTAGAAAGTAGTCCTCTATATTAATTGATTCGTCCCACTCGTTGCCTAGTACAGCGTTCTCATTGTCAGTGGCTCGGTCCGCCGGGCTATTCCCCCTATCGCCACTAAAGACTGAGCGCTTTTACTATGTACCTTGTACTGCTAGGGTTAATCTCGAACAAGATTGCTCATGAAAGTCTAATTGAGGTAAATTATACGGCTGTTCAACAACATTCAAATTACTTTATTAGATGAATACGTTTAGCCATTCATTAACTAAAAGGTTTATTATTTAGTATTTTATTATTACTGGCATTGTTTGGGCTAGAATGGGCCGCTTATAATTGTTTTTGCCGGAACGATTCACCTCATTAAATATGTGTTTTCCGGTTTAAGCCGGAACTTCGTTTCTAATAGTTTGCCACACAGCTAAATGTACACTACCGTTATTTGATTGTTTTAACCCTAGATAAATAAGTCTATCATTTTAGTAACTTTGTATCTGTTAACGAAGTTTTGTGATCTGAAGTCAATGAAATATAAATTAGTAAAGACATTTAGAAATATTAGTTTTGACAGGATCGTGGTAAATGCACTTGTTCTCTGCCTACACATCTGGGATACAGGCGTGAGTTGGTTATGATTTAGAAATGTAACAAAGGTTTAATCAACGTGTCTTTAAAATAACTCAAACCCTAAAAACGTTGTTAAACCACTAGCAATAAGCAAAAGTTCAAAATTTCCAATTTTGTATTAGTTTTTCGTACAAAGTAAAATTTACACTCCTCTTATGTACTGGAAGTAATTTATTTAGTTACTAAATACATTGTTTTTAGGTTTTGCAACATTTCAATAACACGCTGTTACTATACGCCCAATCTACTGAAGCAATAGCAAGGCCCCGATTGTCAACCCCGCCGCCGCTAGCAGGTAAATATTTCCAAGATCATCACAATAAATAATACTCTGTCCCATTTCACCTTTTCCCATGATTGAAATTTTAGTCATTATATTCGAAACACCCCTTCCCGCGTCCGTTATCCTTTATACTGATTACCATTTCAGTGGATCTGTTTTTCGTCGTTACTTTGCGAAATCAACAAACGGACGCGCGAATAATAATATTTTCTTTTATTCCTTTTTCTCATTTTTCGCATTGAGTCGTCAGTTGCAGGTGGGTGTGCCGGTCATTAGTCGGTCTTGTAGCTGCCACGCCGCCGCGTAGGCGGCTACGACACTCGCTACGCCGTAGCGCGTAGAACTGCGCTAATAACAGTGTACTGTTTATCCAAAAAAAACATTATTTGCTGTTTATTTCGCCTTTGGAAGATTTAAAAAGTAAGTTTTACAGCTGGCACAATTTAAGATTTATTATTTGCAGTTTCACAGAGCACAGCAAGCGGTTTTAAAATAATTTCTTAAACTTCCTCTACTGCTATTTGTAGTCCGTCAGTTGTCACGTTGTCACGTAGTTATGTCGCACAGTGTCTAATATTATTAAGTAATTAAAAAAATATTAGTTTTATCACATGACGCTGACTTCAGTAACTGCAACGATGCCAAACTTTGCCCAAAAACAATCGCAATATAAAACAGCATCTCGTGAGTTTTGAAGGAAAACTCCACCAATCAAAAGATTAACAGTTCTCCTCTTAGTATTTATGAATTGTTACTGAAACAGATAAAGTTGACGACAGGTCGACATGGCAATCGGGGCATGAGGTGAGCCGCGAAGGCGGGGTCGCCCCGCACACCCGCACAGTCCCCGCGTCGTCTTAGTCTTAGTGTCGCACGAGTCCGTATCGACCGCGTTTATCGATTATAATCTCGCTCACATAATTTATTACTATTGTGTTTTAAAAATGGCTACCGTTGCATCTTCGTCCCGTGTTCAAGCAAAAAAACCAATAATTCACTCTCAAGCTCGAGAACTAGCTAGAAAAGTGTTAGAAAATTGTTTCATTGAACGGAAAAATAATTGTTACAAATTTTCTGTCAATCAGACATTAGACAGGGCTGTGTTTTATTATACAGGTCTATCGAAAAGAACTATGTCTAGGATAAAATCAGAATTAAAATCAGTGGGAGCAGAGGAAAAGTTGAAATCACCCAAAAAACGGAAGAAGACAGGTCTAAAATTTTGTGTTGATGATTTTGATCGTAAAGTGATTCACAACACCATAACAGAATTTAATTTACAAAAGAAGATCGTTCCGATATGTCCTAAGTTACACGTTGCTTTACGTGAAAAAATACCTTTTCCTTGGGGTATTCGTACATTACAACGGTTGTTAAAGAAAATAGGATACAGATGGCGTCAATGTCAAAATAAACGATCTATTTTAATTGAAAAGCCAGATATAGTTTTCAAACGGTATCAATACTTTAAAAAAATGAGAGAATTCCGACAACAAAATAGAAATATTTTTTATTTATATGAAACATGGGTGGATAATAATTTAACTTTCAAAAAGTGTTGGCAAATGATTGGAACAAAAGGAATTCTCACAGATACTAGTTCTGGAAATAGACTTATAGTTGTTAACGCAGGAGGGAAAAACGGATTTATACCTGGAGCTTCTTTAATTTTTAAGGCCGGTACTACGACTGGCGACTATCATGGTCAAATGAATGGCGAGAATTTTGAAAAATGGGTAACGGAAAAACTTTTGCCGTCTCTTCCTGAACGCAGTGTCGTGGTAATGGATAACGCACCTTACCATAGTGTCCAGCTCAATAAACCCCCAACAAAAAGTTCTCTTAAATCAGTTATGATAAATTGGCTGGAAGACAACAATATATCGTGCGATAGATCAATGAGAAAGCCAGATTTATTTAAAATTATAGAACAACATAAACCCGTTGATATCAATTATAAAATTGACCATATAATTAAAGGACATGGTCATGATATTATTAGATTACCTCCATATATGTGCGATTTAAATCCTATTGAATCAGCCTGGGCCGCCGTTAAACGCTTCGTCAGGGAACACAGCATAAAGAGCGATTTGTGTTTGACAAAGCTCAAAGAGATAACAACGAATGCAATTTTGTCAGTCAAGGCAGAAAACTGGAGCAATTTCGAAAACATGTCCAGAACCTTGAAAATGAATGTTGGGAAAAAGACATGGGAATGGAAAATGAAATGGAAGATTTTATTATAAAAGTCGGAGATACCAGTGACGAAGATTCTTTAAGTTTTTGTAGCGATACGTTAGATGACTCAGATAAATAAATATTAACTTAAATGAAAACGTGGTATTATTTTATTCACATTTTGTTACATACATAATAAAAATATATCGATATTGAAAACGTCACGTCACTAGAGAATTGCCATGTCGACCTGTCGTCAACTGTACTTACATTGCGCAAATGCATACTTAAAATAGCTCGCTCGAAGCGCTCGTGGCCTAATGGAACCGAATGATTGGAATCAATCACTTGGGTTAAGCAACAACAGAAGCGGTCAGTTGCTGGATGGGTGACTATCCCGTGACTACCGTGTGGTATGCTAGTGGCATTTTTTCCATGTGCTTCCATGATATGTGGGGTCAGAAGCAATGTATGTACCTGTATGTAAATGTTATGTTATATGCAAGGCATGCTAAGCCGTCGGTGCCGGCTGACGTGAAATGGCAGTCATTAACTCATGTTTGAGGCCTCATGGGCGGCTTGATAACTTCTGACAGCAAGGCTTGCAACTGCCTTACAGTCCTCCACCAACCCGGACTTGGCCCCTGTGATAGAGTATGGCCTAACCTTTCTGCGATGCAGGAGGAAAAGCGTGTCCCAGCAATGGGGACATACAAAGGGTTGATATCAGCATCATCATACTTAAACTCGCGCCTATATCCCGGAAAAATACCACGGTTTGCTACTTTTTTTGATTGATTATGATTGGACTAACTGGACACAAATAAAAAAACAAATACTATTTGACTTGATCTGTGCACTACTAACAGATGTGCTACAGCATTCGCAAGTAGACAGTCTACAAGCCACGAGTATATTACTTTCATGCAAGCGAAATACCTTTTAGGTCCGACCTGTCTTGTAAAAATAGTTATACTATTTTTATTTTTAATGCACTAACCCGTGCTAAGGACAATTTTAAAAACCTATTTAGAGGCTAAAAATTCCAGCCACGCCGGGACCCGCGACCTCTGGCTATCCGTGCCAGCGCTCTTTCCAACTGAGCCAATGGGCGACTCACCGGCACCAGTGAAATTTCGAACCTCTTCTCAACAAAATTGTGGCAGAGCCTAGCGTCGTAGGCCCAAAATATTACCTCGAATGACAATCACGCGTAGGACAATGGAGAAGACAATGGTCTTTTTTTCTACAAATGCCAAAAAAGTTACAATAATAACTGTGTTTTTACATTTTTTCGGATTGAAGTGCGCAATTTCATTTGAAATTATTTTAAAACGCGAACAACTCTCGATCGCTTGATGACAACACGGCTTTTCTGTGCGGCCGGCAGGCGGGGTGCTCCCATTTGTCCACTGGTCGCTAGCGCTTGCGTAACATTTTGATAATGCGCATCCGGATACCTTCTAAAAATGTAACATTAATACTGTGTCGTGGGTCAGTGTTTTAATTCAAATCTAAAAACAAAGGAAAAGCTGTTTTTTACGCGGCAGAGGTTCCAATGCCCAGAAAGAAATAGATGACAGTTACTAGAAGAAAATAGATTCACTAGGACCTAAAACTGTTGCGGTGTAGATTGAAGATCATTTTGATGTAAGAGTTCACTAGGATTATTTTAGTGGAATTTTAATTAAATATTGCGCCACTAGGCTAGCCACTTTTGGTAGGTTGTCTCACTGGCTTTCCTGTAATCCTACTTCCATGGCGTATACGCCATGGAAGGTTTGTACATTATAATGTACAAACCTTAAGGGGTTCCACCGCAATCCTGGCTGATAGTAAGTTCAAAGTTGGAAAGAAACTTTTTAAGAATTCGCAGTTATTCGACATATATTCATATAGGATACTGTTGGAAAACTAAATTCAACGCGTTAGAAATAAGATTCTGCATTAAATATCATGTCAAAATATCTCAAATTAGATTCTGCAGTAATTATTACGTCAACTGATCCTTAAAAAAGTTACTAGGCGATTATTAAATAATGAAATTGCCTAGTAAGTTTTTTACTCTAAATTTCCTAGAAATATTTTTTCAATGACCCCTAAAGAAAAATATTTTCAGTGTTGCGACCGGCGGGCGCGTCTTATTTGCAAGTCGCAATCGCAATTCACAAAGAACGGGCATCGGTCGAAAGACTTAAGTAAAAAGATTTTTCTTTGCTTTACTATGTTCAGTAAACGTAAATCCATTGAATAGGACCCCTAGGCGATTTAGTGACAGACCAAAATATCTGTCTACCCCTCCGGGGCAAAAGCGTATTATGCTTTATGGTGATGCGTGAAGTGCAATAGAACAAAAGTTACAGCTCGAAGTCCGCTTGTTAATTTGCTGCAAGCCCATTTGCCAGTGGACCGATCGATAGAGCGCTAATGAGCCGCGACGTGACGTTCCGACGCGTGTGAATGAATGTGAATCCGGCACTGAATTGCAAGCCTCCGCATCATTGCGCCATTCCCGGGCCGCTATGCCGTGATGTGCGCACTACACTGTGGCACTGGTACAGGGTGTGGTTCGCACTAGGAATCATTAGATTCAATCGAATATGAGGTTTGGTACAATGGACAGGGAACTTATTTTCTAAGATTTCTTTGTTTTGTAAATTATGTAAATTTGTGAAGTTATATAGTAATACCACTCGCTAACAGTTAAGGATAGCATCGTAAGGAAACCTGAATGTCTGAGTTGTTCAAATACCTCAGCGTTAGAAATTGCCATTCCGCAGTGGGCATGCGTGGTAATTAAGCCCATACTCTCTCTCTCTCTCAGAGAAGGACTCCAGTGCCCTGTAGTGGGGCATTTATAGGCTGAAAAAAACAATGAAATCATTTGGACATCTAGTGAGTTACTTGTTTTTTGGTCCGTTCGTAACGTTTAGTACTTTGTATCACGTCATTCGCCTAAATATCTTAAGGCGCTTAGGGGGCGCCATCTAGCGCCACGAATGGAACAAAAATCGTAACTTGTTTTATAATACCTTTTTATCTAAAAGTGAACATAAGAAATCTTTTTTTGAACTAAAACTTTCGTAAGCACAACACATTGTAGACTTTTAGTCCGTATCTACTTATGGGTGTTGTGCACGACTACTATGCATGAGGATATAGTCTTTTTGTTGCAAGTAGATTTATATTTTTTCATAGACCTTTTCTAGTTGCTTGGCAACGTTTTTTGGTTGAATATGTATGTCACTTAATTTTCTGATTCGTACGAATAAAAACGATGAAATTTTATAAAGAACATTTGGTCAAGCTTTTATTATTATTATAGCTACGAGACGATCAAATAGTGGTCCTTTTACGGTGAAATGAAACAGTGTCTATTTAAAAAGTGTTAATAAAAAATATTTATTATGGTTGTGACCAGAAGCCAATCGGGGCTTATACCACCAACGGGTACAGGCGCTGTAAATACTAGCGCTGTCCCCGCTGCGCAAATTGTTGACACGAATGTAGCGCCGCCGCCGCAGGCCCAAAGTGAGACGCCCACCACGAGCACCGGTGGCGCACCCTCCGCCTCGCGGCCGCGCTCCGTCTCCACGCGCACGAGCCGCTCCTCCGCGACCGTGGTGGCTGCGAGGAAACTCGCCGCCGAGGCACACCACGCCCGCCACCTCGCACGACTAGAGTTGCAGGCGCTAGAGTTAGAGGCCAAAAAATTACAGCTTGACAGAAATACCGCTGAGCTACAGCACCAAGCCGATTTGGCCGCAATTGAGGCCGAATACAGCCAGCGTGGCACACCCAGTAGCCGCCGAAGTGCTGGTAGTATTGAAAGTTGGCTTCAGAAAGGTGACGAAAATGTCAATTTGCCCGCCGACGATGACATCGACATTTTACCAAACGACCGCCGAGATAATGCACTAGCAGCCACACAAATAGTCAACCCACAAGCAAGCCCACAAGCTGGAATTGACTATACTAATATTTTTGATTTTCCTCAGGATTCTCATTATAATAAGCAAAATTATGTGAGAGCAGAACAGACGATAACGCCGCTCAATACCCAGGCCGGCCTTCAGCAAGACTACTCGTACGACCCGAAGGCTCCCGTGGGACATCAGCACAGAGACGTCGCAGACCCTGTGCTCAAACTGGCTTCTGCGATAGAGGGTTTGGTTTTTTGTAATAACAATGAAAACCGCCAGAAGCCTAACATTAACCTAGCAATGTTTGATGGTAAGTCGCCACTCGATTGGTTAGTTTTTGAACGATCTTATTACGATTCTGAAAAGAGATACACGCCGTCTGAAAATCTAGCCCGGCTTAGCGTAGCTCTTAAGGGAACAGCACGAGAGGCGGTATGTGTACTCTTGGCAACAGCTCAGGGACCCCATGTTATCATGAAAGAACTAAAACGGCGTTTTGGACGCCCGGAGCAAATCGTGCTGAGAGAGGTTGCAGCGATCCGAAACTTGCCAAAGGTTAATAGTGAGCTTAAGGAGCTGTCGATTTTCTCGTCTCGAGTACGCAATTGTGTAGAGGTAGTTAAGTTGTTAGATGCTACTGACTATTTGTGTTCCCCAGAGTTGTTCTCGGCCCTTATGAGTAAGTTACCCCTGCTGCTACGCACGAGATGGATGGACTACGCTGCGACACAAACAGATGGTCCCATGATCTGCCTCCAGCAGCGGGAGAGTAGAGATGCTGTCCAACTTTCTAGCTCGCGAAGTAGACTTACACGCGAGGTTCGACAGCGTCGCGGAAACCACTTACGGCTACGTGCTACGGGAGCGCACTCATGCTGTATCAGAAGCTTCATACAAACCTAGTCAATCATATCATCAGGCCGCACCTAAAAAACATGCTCAAACCAATAATAATTACAAAAATATCTCTTGTTTGTTTTGTAATCAATCTCATGACATATCGATCTGTGACAGCTTCAAGTTATTGTCAGTGAGTGACAGGTGGCAGTTCATTAAAAAAGAAAAAATCTGTTATCGTTGTTTGACGAAGAGTTCTCACGTTTTTCGTCTGTGTAATAAAAATAAAACCAAATGCGAAGTAGGAAATTGTAATCGCAAGCATCACACTTTGCTTCACGATCCTGATTTTTCTCCCACCACTACAGCTCATGTTGATGAATGCGACGTCATCTCTGCACATGATGAGTCTTCCTTGGGGGCCTCTACTCCGACCGCTTCGGGGGGCGACACGACACGCGAGGTGGCCGCTCACACGACCGCGACGCCGAACTCTACGAGCGAGACGGGTGACCGGCCCAGCTTCAGCCCCTATCTGAAGATAGTCGCGGTAACGGTTTCAGGACCAGCAGGCAAGGTAGACACGTTCGCGTTATTAGATGATGGCTCTTCAACGACGTTTATCGATTCTGCAATTTCTGATCGTATTGGCGCCACCGGACGCGAGGGGCAAATTCATTTAGACTGTGTAGGTGGATTAAGTAGACAGACTGCAGTACAGTACGTAGATTTCGTGATTCGTGGTAAACATGCAACCGAAACTTTCCGGGTACATAGAGCACGTTCAATTAAAAATTTAGGCATAGTATGCAAACAAACGATTAGGCGTACCGACTTGCGTAGCTACTCCTACCTAGGGGACATAACCACAGAGCTTTGCTATGACTGTGCCAAGCCAATGCTAGTAATAGGTATGGACAACTGGCACTTGTCCATAGCTTCGGCCACCAGAAAAGGAAAACTATCACAGCCAGTTGCCATACGAACAGCGTTAGGTTGGGTACTTTTCGGATTTGCTAGTAGTAGGACTAGACCCGTTGAAACCGTCGAAATGGCGTATCATGCCCAAGTCACAGAAACTGATGTTAGGTCTGAGCTCGAGGATCTTATTAAGGCCCAGTATAAGCTAGACGCAATAGGTATATCTAAGCACGAAGCACGTAGTACCGATGACCAACGCGCGCTTAGTATACTCGAACGTACGGCTCGCCGACTCCCCGAGGGACGTTTCGAGGTGGGACTTCTTTGGAGGGCAGATCATTTGCATGTTCCATATAGCTACCCTTTAGCCTTGTCTAGGTTCAGGAGCCTTGAGGCAAAGATGTTAAGGGAACCCGAGTATGCGAAACGATATAGGAATAATATCCACGACACGATAACTAAGGGCTACGCCGAGGAGTGTACCGGGGTAGATCCTAAAGGTGTTTGTTGGTATTTGCCACACTTTGGTGTGATAAATCCTAACAAACCGGCCAAACTTCGCGTCGTTCATGATGCCGCAGCTCGATCGCAGGGAGTTTCATTAAACTCAATGCTATTACCGGGACCCGATTTTTTACAACCTTTATTGGGAATACTGATGCGTTTCAGGGAAGGAAGGATCGCCCTCACCGCTGATATTAAGGAAATGTTCCCACAAGTGAAAATAATACAGCAGGATAGGGACGCTCAGCGATTCCTCTGGCGGGACGATCCTTCTAGTCCCCTAAAAGTATATCGAATGTCGTCGATGATGTTTGGCGCTTGCTCCAGCCCATCGACGGCAATTTACATAACAAATCTTAACGCATCAGAATTCCAAAAGGAATTTCCCGTGGCCGTGGAGGCAATCAAGAACGACACATACATGGACGATTTTATTAGTAGTTTAGATAGTCTGAACGATGCGGCTCGTCTGGCTTCCGACGTCGTGACGATTCATAAACGCGGAGGTTTCGAAATGCGAGGTTGGATAGCAAACGATCCCGCGGCTCTAGCCCTATTGCCAGCCGAGCTGGTATCAGACGTAGTTAGTAGTAATGACGTAGAGTTGTCTAGCGACGCCGCTACTAGAACACTAGGTCTCATCTGGAAGCCAATCCGCGATGAGTTGACGTTTAGTTTTGGTGGTTCTGGAGGGGGCGTTTTGAGTAGTTCATCGCCTCCAGCAACTAAGCGCCAAGCTCTAACAATGGTTATGCAAATATACGACCCTTTGGGCATTCTAATGCCCATTATTATAAAAGGTCGTATTCTTTTTCAAAACTTGTGGCGGAAAGGTTTGGGATAGGACGACCGATTTGACGTAGTCGATTGCGATACGTGGTGTGAGTGGTTTGAAAGCTTAAAACTAATTTCACAATTAAGCATACCAAGGCAGTATTTTTTGGGTAACTCACGGATTTCAGAGCGTGAACTGCACGTGTTTTGCGATGCGAGTGAGTCTGCCTATGTTGCGGTTGCTTATTGGAGGTTTTGTGATATTTCAGGCCAATCTAGCTTAGCTTTGATAGCAAGTAAAGCTCGTGTGACGCCTCTGAAGCCCGTGTCAATACCGCGACTCGAGTTGCAAGGCGCGTTGATAGCCTCACGTCTCGCTCAATTCATCTGTGACACTCATCGTAACAAACCGATTCGGCGTTATTTCTGGTGCGATTCCATGACCGTTTTAGGTTGGCTACGTAGCGATGCTCGAAAATATAAACCTTTTGTAGCCAATCGTGTGGGAGAGATCCTAGAAAATAGTGTCGTTACAGAATGGCACTGGATTCCGACTGCACTGAACGTCGCTGATGATGCGACACGTTTAGATACAACCGTGTTGAACGTAGAATCGCGCTGGATGTGCGGGCCGTCATTTTTGTTGTCTCCCCCCGCCGAGTGGCCAACAGAACCAGCAGCGGGAGGTGGCAAGGTAGAATCATTAGTTGGTCTGGAACTGAAGCCATCTGCACGTATTAATAAAGCGCCATCAACATTATTGCATTCGAAAACAACATCCATCCCGTCGTCATGCAATTATGTTAGCTGCAACTGTATTAGCACAGTTGAGTCATCATCACCAGTTTCAGCTGACCCAGCTCATTTTAGTTCATGGCTTAGAATGGTTAGGGCAACCGCTAGAGCGCATCAGTTTATCGCCGCATGCATCACCAGGGTGAGGGGTGCTTCAAATAACTTTGTTCTTACCCAACATAGCTCTTTGTCGTCGCACACTCCCACGCAAACACCCTTACGAGTACTGACTGCTCAAAATATAGAATACGCGGAGGTCCACATTCTACGCAACAGCCAGAACAATGCATTCCGACAAGAATTACAATGCCTTCGACGAGAGAATCCAATCCCACCGAAAAGCCGGCTCGCTACCCTCAGCCCACGTGTGAACGAGAAAGGTTTGTTGTACGTTCAAGGACGCGCTGCTGCCATAGAAGTTGTCTCGACAGACACGAGGCCTATCATATTGGATGGAAAAGACCCAGCCGTTCGCCTTCTCATAACACACTTCCACGACAAGTTCGGGCACGCCAACGCGGAAACCGTGATCAACGAACTCCGACAAAAATACTGGATCCTGGGACTACGGAACTCTGTCAGATCGATTGTACGCAGCTGTCAGCTCTGCAAGTTAGTACGCGGGGCACCACCTCAACCACCCATGGGGGATTTGCCGAGTGCTCGCCTGTCGTTTGGAAAACGGCCATTCACGTTCGTGGGTCTGGACTATTTTGGGCCACTGCTAACAGCCGTTCGACGCAGGCATGAAAAACGCTGGGTAGCCCTCTTCACATGCATGACTTCAAGGGCCGTACACCTGGAGATAGTCCACAGCCTATCAACCGACGCCGCCATAATGTGCCTTCGCCGTTTCATTGCGCGCCGAGGGACTCCAAACCAAATCATCTCGGATAACGGCACGACTTTCATTGGAGCAAACAGACAGCTGCGTGAGCTGTACGGCCAGGAGGTGGCGGACTTTGCAAGCAACAGCAAAATAGAATGGAAGTTTATTCCTCCATCGGCACCATTTATGGGCGGTGCATGGGAACGATTGGTGAAGAGCGTGAAAACAGCGCTTCGTGTTACACTCAGAGATCGAACACCAACTGACGAAGTCCTGGGAACGCTTCTTTCGGAAGCGGAAGCTATTGTCAACGCACGACCACTTACGCACGTTTCGCCCGATCCGGAAGACCCTGAAGCCCTGACGCCGTTCCATTTCCTGTTGGGAACATCATCGGGTCGGCAAATCCCAGCACAGCTCACTGACGCGGACCTTTGTAATAGGAACGGGTGGCGTCGAGCCGTCAGGCTGGCGGACCATTTCTGGAGGAGGTGGGTGCGGGAGTACCTGCCAAGTCTGGCCCCCCGGCGTGTTCGCGGTGCCGCACAGCCAACTGTAAAGGTCGGCGATCCTGTTTTGGTTGCAGACGGGAACCTGCCACGAGGGACCTGGCCACGGGGAGTGGTTGCGGCGCTGTTTCCGGGCCGCGACGGGATCATCAGAGTGGTGGATGTGAGGACCTCCGCTGGTACTTTGCGCCGGCCGCTCAAAAAGATCATTCTACTTTGAAAAAAAGGGGAGAGTGTGCACGACTACTATGCATGAGGATATAGTCTTTTTGTTGCAAGTAGATTTATATTTTTTCATAGACCTTTTCTAGTTGCTTGGCAACGTTTTTTGGTTGAATATGTATGTCACTTAATTTTCTGATTCGTACGAATAAAAACGATGAAATTTTATAAAGAACATTTGGTCAAGCTTTTATTATTATTATAGCTACGAGACGATCAAAGGTGTTGTTATATCGGAAGAGTGCGACCAGGTTTCGTCTACTATAAGAAATCTTAACAACTGTTATAACTTTTTTTAGAATCTACATTCTAGAACCTAGAATATTTATACTACATTCTAGGCTGTATGTTTCAAAAATAGTTACCACAGATATAAAGATTTCACATGTTTATTTTTGAAAAAAAAAACGTATTATAATACAACTTATGATATTTATTCCATTGGTGGCGCTGGTTAGCACCCCTAAGCACCTTACAATGAACGTGTCCTAACCTAGCAACCACTCCGTCGACAAATAAGCCTACCGTTAGTTAATATTAAATACAAGTTGTATGGCAAAACTGTCAAACTTCAACTATCAACAGGTTTATTTTCATATTCATTCCGATTTTTATGAATTTCGTGTGCTGAACTGATGATAATGAAAGTGTTTATAATTTTTTTATACCTTATTGTTATATATAGATAATATATTACCGATAAGAAACTTCATATATATAGACGAATTATTCGCTCTTTTATTTTGAATAGATTGACTCAATTAGTTTTTTTACTCTATTATAATCTTTGATTATCTTTAAACAGTTTAAAAACTGCTAGTTATACCAAAAATAAGCAAAACTACCAATACAAATTGCAACATCAATAAAAAGTGTGAGGAGTCAAAAAATCTTATATTGTTACGCAATGGATTTTTCTATATTTGTCTGCAAGCTTGTTTGAGATCAAAAAGAGAGCTTGATACTATTGATAAGATTTTTTTAGATAGCAATGTTCGATAACGATATCGATGCATCTGTGCAAAAATATTGAAAAAGTGCGACTTTGAACCTCGTTACCTCCAAAACTGTTAATTTTCCAGACATTGATGAAAAAAATATTTCTAGTGATGCAGGGAGTACGTTGTTTTTAGGAAGAGTATTAGAGTAAATTAATACCAGATGTTAATGGATCAGGTATAGACTGAATTAAAATTATATTTAATATATTATGGATATGCTGCCAGCGTCTTGGGCTCTCTCACCATCAGCAGAGGTGTATACTTTTTTATTTATAGCTTTCTTGTAAATATATAAATCTTGTATATAAGTATTAATATTGTTTATAGTTATAGGAATATTTATAATTTTATTAAGTATAATTGTAAATAAATAAATAAATACATATACCATTTTACTATAAGTACGAGTACAAAGAGTGATGATAATGACTTTTGGGGTAGCACATAGCTTTGATCAAGTAATATTTCACACCGTTCAGTTCAAACAACAATCAAAATCATCCGCTTCAATGACCGCACTTAATTTATTGCGACGTACCCGTACGTAATAAAAATATCATTTCGAACAATGTGATTTACTAGTTACTTTGAATAAAGTGCAATTCATTGATTTGTCTGATCACAAAGGCGTGTAGAACAACCGCTTCAACGGATCAGGCGGCCCGTATCCCGGCCAATGCTCGCAAGTTGTCGGAACATTACTCAGCGGCTATCTGATGTCGTCTGCTAATTGACTGGAAGTTCAGATAAAAGCCTATTTTCGTCCCTTGAACCTAAGCTCTGTGTCGATTCCTAAGAATTTACGAATGGTAGGTTTCTTTTCCTGTTTGCCTTTTATTTGCTGGTGGAGTTCTGCCGATATGCTGAGGTTTTCATTTGATTTCTTTCAGACATGTAACAATGCCTACTCGTCTTTGTAGATTATGTTTAGTATAGTCTATCGGATAGAATCGGATATATTTGTGTAATAGAAATATCGGAACTAATATGACACATTTACATTTATACAGAGCAGGAAGTAGTATTACACTCGTGTGCTTTCGTCGAAAACCGAAGCCTACTCTAAAGCCCGAGGTATATTCTAAAAGCTAACAGACTATATATCTGTATATTTTTATGAATATTGTGTTCAATAGAGAATAATACTATCTACAAAACTTACATGAATAACAACTAATGCTTATTAACTTATCTAGTATTTACGTATTAATATACTTACAAAATAGGTTTTCTATAAAAAGCTCCATTTATTATATTTGTAATATCTTCTCGCACTCTTTTGCTACTTGGTATCAATAGATTTTCGATTTGTTTATTTATGTAAATGCCATAAAATACCGATTACAGTATTCATGTAACTCACTCCATCCAAGAGATCGCTCTTAGCGATAAGACCGCCAATTGTGTAACATTACTTAGATTAAAGAAGTCATGATTGTATTCTTTATTCTTGTTGTGCAATAAAGTGTTCTCTATCTATCTTTTTATGTAACTTACATTTCTGTCTGTAATAATGTTGAGCTTATATTTAACTTGTGTTTCGATATTTTACTATTGTCGTTTAGCCGAAAGTTAGTGATTAGGAACCTAATATTATTTTGGTTTGCTAAGCCATTGTTGCAAATTCTCATATAAGCAAAGTCTTAGTATGTATCAGAGGTCCATTACTCTAAAGCCAAAGAGAAATGAAACTCTTCTTAGATTGACAGCCACTTAATTTTCTAGTAAATCAAACTTAAATCGATCTCAAACAGATAGGAAGAGATTGAAGAACTAAGTCCTGGGTTTGATATGAAAAGACTTCAGAGACATAGGTAAACTTTTTTATGATTGCATCGCTTGGCAACTTAGTCGTTGTGATTCACAACTTGTGAACCAACAAAGGTTATGCAAATAAAACGGGTGTCTCGCTGTTTCTGGCATTGCCGCTTTTTTATATTCACTTTTTGTCTTAAAAATAATGTCTAGTTTTTATTACATTTCGTTGTACGCTATGAAACACGATGATGCTATGAATAAAATGATTAATCAAAGCTCGACGGCGGATTAACTTAGTTGAGTGATCATTCAGCTAAGCTAATCCCCCGTCAAGTGCCAGTTGTCAATTGCACAGAATGATATTTATCCCAATGACGTTTGTTATTTTACTTACATAGGTACTGTAGACTGCCTTGATGGTCTAGCGACTTTCAAGGCAGAAGTCGTGGATTCGATTCTCTCTGAGGGCCGACGTGATTTGCTTTGTATAATGACTTTATTGTGTGTGTTTTCCTTGAGTGTAATGTCGTTGTCTGGTTGCCATACCACAGGGAATCATAGTATAGGAACAGAACAACTGGGTGTATGTAGTGGTGACTTGTGCTATTTGCACAAGTCACAACTACATACACCCACTTGAACATACTAAGATTCCCATATTCAATTTTTCTCTCAGACAATGCCATTACGTGAGCGTTGCGGAATATTGTTTATAATATTATTAAGGGGTACATTTTAATGATTATTTTTAAACAGTTATAGGGAAGAGCGGGTGATCGTGCTCTTCCACTATAAAGGGAAATTTCCCGCCAGGCAGATCGTATGCCTGGGGACGGCCGGTCCAACTATTGTTAGTCGGACATTATATTTATGCTATGTCATTGAAACACTTTGATTGCGCGATGCAGGAATATTGGAGTTTGTAGTGCGCGCGCAGAGTTGACATGTGCTCGCTACATCACTCCCCTTCAAGACCGTAGCTACGCATAGCTAGGTCTGATAGGAATCGAAGTCTGTGCTCTAAAGCCTGCAAGTGCCAGGTGACGCTGAGTCAGTGAGTCGACTTGCGGTTGAGAGTGTTCGGCGGCTAACAGTCACTTCACCGGCGACAGTACCATGGGGCCCGCGCATGTGGTAGGAACCGGTGAAGGCTGTTGTACCACTGGCAACGTGTGCTGTTGCTGTGTGGCTGCCGTGCCGAGGGGATTGGATGAAGATCACCATCAGTCCCAGTAGTCGGTGCGTTGACTGTAGTGGAACTGATAAGGTGAGAAGGAAGATTGCTAGCCTTGCTTTGAGACTAATGTATGTGGGGTGCTGCAAGAGCGAAGGAAGGTTGACAATGTTCTGTCAGGGGTCACCACTATAGGGAAGAGCGGGTGATCGTGCTCTTCCACTATAAAGAGAAATTTCCCGCCAGGCAGATCGTATGCCTGGGGACGGCCGGTCCAACTATTGTAAGTCTTATGTTATTGAAACACTTTGATTGCGCGATGCAGGAATATTGGAGTTTGTAGTTTGCGCGCAGAGTTGACATGTGCTCGCCACACAGTCATAAGAATATATCGTGCAGTAATAGTGTAAGTACTACCATTGAATTTCAAATTCAATGGTACCATTGAATTTGAAATTCAATGGTACTACTTACATGTACTGTTTAGTGGGCATATTATAATGGTTGACAAATCGCTCTAAGTATTCTGGCAACTCTATGATATTTATAAACACACAATTTCTTTTTATCTTTATCTTTATTTTTTCTTTATGTTTATTGCTCTAAAACACTCTTCAGAGGTAGTTTAAATAGTCTGCGGTTGCGTCTTTCCCTTTACCATAGACGATTTAAACTCTATCTGAGGAATGCTCTAAGGAATCGTGTTTCTAAATACCGTAGATGTTTTAACAAAATTTGGTGAGAGTTCTCCTTGTTATACTCTCTCTCTCTCTTTCTGAGCTACAAAAAGCTTACATTGTTATTTTAGCACTGCCCAGCAAGTTCACTCATTGCCACCTAACTCAAAGAACACTGTATTTATTATCTATCTTTGTTATAACTCTGCAATATATATTTATGTATTATTAACTATTAACTATTTTATATTGTTTTACAGATATTCTTTTTTAGTCATGTATACCTACTATTTTGTTTTTGCTTATACTAGCTTCTTATTGACGATTTTTGTTTGTACGAGACCCATTTTTCACTGATCTTCCGAGTTACCAAATTTCTGATGAGCTCGTTTTCTACATATTATTTCTTACGTAATACCCTTCTCAATGTTTCTTGTACAATAAAGCATAATTAACTATTGAATAAAATTTTCGAAGCGGTTTACTGGCTAAGATTTTCTAGGTAACCTATATTGTAAAAAGATAAAATGGGTGCATCTTGTGGCTACACAATATCACTATTTGGTTTTGGGCTATATTTCAAGTTTGAGCGTTTCTGATCCCACAGGTTAATTATTATACAATCTACAGCATCTACAAAAACGATTTCTTTAAAATACAACTTAAGAAATCGTTTTTCTCTCCTATCTTAAGTTTTCTAAACCTTGACTTTAAAAATAATGCAGACCTCAGGGTCTGCATATATTTAGTATTCTTCTAAAAGCAGAAGCTTCTTTTAGACCAAAGTTTTCCCTATTCTAATCCAGAAACTGCAAAGATACTGCTTTAGTTATCGCTGCTATGACTAATTTGATACCTTCTAGCGAATGAGCACCTACACCCTAAAGTGTAGTCTAATATAAGAAAATTAGTGACTCAGGAGAATGTTATGTGGAGCTCCCTAGTTTTTTTTTAAATATAATTGTTGTATCGAGTCAAACTATTTGTAGGTCGGAGTCCTCGATTTCACAGCTTATACCCGTGGGCTCTGTCCACTCCAACGGTTGGGTCTATTGTACATCGAGAGAGACCCTCGTTTCAATGCTTGTTTGATTTTCGTAATCCCTTTTTCATTAAGCCTTACATTTTGCAAATCCAATACAAACCTTCGTCCGTGTCGTCAGGCGTGTCGCGTCGCTTCGAGTAGGGCGGCGTACCAAATACTACGCTCCGTGCAGCATCAATCATCGACTTTATAAGAGCAAGGTGATAAACTAAGCGGCTGTTTTATCGTGGTTCCATTTTTTTTTTTTTCGTTATTTCCATGGACTCCATGAGGCATAACTATTTCTATCGTTCCATCATTGAACATGCTTCGATTCAAGAGAACTAGTCAAAACTATAGTAAATAGTGTAACTCATGAAATTCAAAGGCAAAATCGATTCAAGAGAACTAGTCAAAACTATAGTAAATAGTGAAACTCATGAAATTCAAAGGCAAAATTTATTAAATGGTCCAACGTATACTCAATGAACGGACCATTTTCAGTGTTAAATTTTGCATAACATACGTATAGTACAATATTTACAGTTAGAAAAATTAAGTGAACACTGAGGGCGGTTAGTTAGTCGCAAGGAAAGCTAATGCGATTAAAGAGAAATTTCCCGCCAGGCAGATCGTATGCCTGGGGACGGCCGGTCCAACTATTGTAAGTCTTATGTTATTGAAACACTTTGATTGCGCGATGCAGGAATATTGGAGTTTGTAGTTTGCGCGCAGAGTTGACATGTGCTCGCCACACAGTCATAAGAATATATCGTGCAGTAATAGTGTAAGTACTACCATTGAATTTCAAATTCAATGGTACCATTGAATTTGAAATTCAATGGTACTACTTACATGTACTGTTTAGTGGGCATATTATAATGGTTGACAAATCGCTCTAAGTATTCTGGCAACTCTATGATATTTATAAACACACAATTTCTTTTTATCTTTATCTTTATTTTTTCTTTATGTTTATTGCTCTAAAACACTCTTCAGAGGTAGTTTAAATAGTCTGCGGTTGCGTCTTTCCCTTTACCATAGACGATTTAAACTCTATCTGAGGAATGCTCTAAGGAATCGTGTTTCTAAATACCGTAGATGTTTTAACAAAATTTGGTGAGAGTTCTCCTTGTTATACTCTCTCTCTCTCTTTCTGAGCTACAAAAAGCTTACATTGTTATTTTAGCACTGCCCAGCAAGTTCACTCATTGCCACCTAACTCAAAGAACACTGTATTTATTATCTATCTTTGTTATAACTCTGCAATATATATTTATGTATTATTAACTATTAACTATTTTATATTGTTTTACAGATATTCTTTTTTAGTCATGTATACCTACTATTTTGTTTTTGCTTATACTAGCTTCTTATTGACGATTTTTGTTTGTACGAGACCCGTTTTTCACTGATCTTCCGAGTTACCAAATTTCTGATGAGCTCGTTTTCTACATATTATTTCTTACGTAATACCCTTCTCAATGTTTCTTGTACAATAAAGCATAATTAACTATTGAATAAAATTTTCGAAGCGGTTTACTGGCTAAGATTTTCTAGGTAACCTATATTGTAAAAAGATAAAATGGGTGCATCTTGTGGCTACACAATATCACTATTTGGTTTTGGGCTATATTTCAAGTTTGGGCGTTTCTGATCCCACAGGTTAATTATTATACAATCTACAGCATCTACAAAAACGATTTCTTTAAAATACAACTTAAGAAATCGTTTTTCTCTCCTATCTTAAGTTTTCTAAACCTTGACTTTAAAAATAATGCAGACCTCAGGGTCTGCATATATTTAGTATTCTTCTAAAAGCAGAAGCTTCTTTTAGACCAAAGTTTTCCCTATTCTAATCCAGAAACTGCAAAGATACTGCTTTAGTTATCGCTGCTATGACTAATTTGATACCTTCTAGCGAATGAGCACCTACACCCTAAAGTGTAGTCTAATATAAGAAAATTAGTGACTCAGGAGAATGTTATGTGGAGCTCCCTAGTTTTTTTTTAAATATAATTGTTGTATCGAGTCAAAC